>APFE030257048.1:0-126147 GCA_000404065.3 Pinus taeda
ATACATCTTTAAAATCTACATCTTGAGCATATTGTTCAGTGTAACTATCATGCATTACTGAGTTATGCTTAAGTATAGTAGATGCATTTATGATTGGTTTTGACAATATATCTATAATCTTATTGTGTATGCCCTCCTTACATCTAATGAAAAGATGAAATTGTTGTAGAAAACCCATCCACCTATAATGTCTTGATTGCTGCAATTTAGTTTGTCAGTGAAAATATTGAAGTGGCTGATGATTTGTATGTATGATTGTTTCTTTGCCCATTAACTAATGTTTCCACTTTTTCACACTTTGTACTAATTCATACAATTCTTTATCATATGTGGGATAATTAACTACTGCAAAAGTAAATATCTCAGAATGATAGCATATGGGTTTTCTGTGTTGCATCAACACTACTCCCATGGCATAGTCACTGGAATCTGTCTCAATCTCAAATGGATGTTGAAGATCTAGCAATGCTAGTACTGGCGTTGTACTGATTTTCTCTTTTAAGGTGTCGAAAGCTTTCTGCTATTTTCCTCCCCACTGAAACACCTGTTTCAATCATGTTAAAGCATGTAATGGAGCTGCAATCAAAGAAAAGCTAGCAAGAAACTTTCTCTAGTATTGTGATATCCCTAGGAAACTCCTAACCTTTGTAGCAGATTTGGGTTTAGGCCAGTTCACAATGAATTCAACCTTAGAGGGATCTATTTAAAGATGTTTTGCCAAATTCACATTTTGGTAGTTTTACATAGAGAAATTCTCTTTTTAAAAGATCTAAAGTTTGCTTCACATGCTTTACATGGTCTTCCCATGTCTTACTAAAAACAAGAATGTCATCTAAATAAACAATTACAAAGTCATCAACAAATGGTCTGAGTACATCATTCATAACTCTAGTAAATGTAGCAGGAGCATTAGTTAAGCCAAAAGGCATAACCAACCATTCATAAAGTCCTTGTTTTGTCTTGAAAGCAATCTTCCATGCATCCTTTTTTGCAACTCTGACCTGATGATAACCACTTCGCAAGTCTAACTTAGAAAATTAAACTGCTTCTTTCAATTGATCTAATAAATCATCAATATGAGGAAGAGGATAACGATTCTTGATCGTTATTTTATTTAATGCTCTATAATCAATGCACATTCTCCACGAACCATCTTTCTTTCTCACCAGCAAAATTGGAGATCCACATGGTGATGTGCTTGGTCAAATAAACCCTTTATCGAGCAACTCCTATACTTGCTTCTTTATCTCTGTATTCTCTAAAGATGACAATCTGTACATTCCAATGTTATGTAATGGAGCATCCTGCTGCAAATAAATATCATGTACTATTTCTCTCTTGGGTGGTAGACCTTTAGGTTCTTGAAAAAGAACATCATACTCTAAAACAACTTTAACTAAATCAACTTTCTATTTAGAATCACAGCCTTCAAATGCATTGGATTTATCAGGATCCTTTGCCTTTACAATCATTAGTAAAAATTGCTTACTTGAATTCACTATTCTTCTCATCTGCCCTGAACTTATGAGAGAACAATTACCTTTGAGTTTATGAGCTCTTACAATATATTCTATTCCATATTTAGTGAGTTGATACTTATTCTCAGCTCTATAGAAAATATCTTTCCTATCATACAAGTATGGACTTCCCAAAACAATACCATATATATCCAATGGAACTATATCTAACTCAACCTCACCTACAAATGTTGATCCAATAGCAAACCTAAGTTTACATTGTCTCGTTACTTGTAGCTTTGTTTTATCACAGACCCAACCTAATGGATATGGCTTCTCATGAGGTTTTGTTTGTAATCCCAACTTCTTCACAATTGTTTCAAAAATCAGATTTACTTGTGATCCACTATTAAACAAAGTATCAATCTTATTGTGCTTGGAAATTACTCTAATATGAAAAAGCTCATTTCTTTCCCTCTCATTACTTTCATTATCAATAGATTGTGCAGAATTACTTGTGGATGCTTCAGAATCTTTACCTTTAATACTTGTGGCTATAATTGTTGTTTAATTGCCTGAATTTGATCCCAAGTCCTACTGAATAGCAGCATAATTCTTCTTCTTCTTCTTTCCACCGAACCTCTTAGGTCTCCATTATGGATGCAGAAACCAGCAGTGTGCCTCATCGTGTCCTTCTTTCTTGCAATGAGTGCATGGAGGTTTATCCTTCTTTACAGTGTTTGCTTTCCTCTCCTTCCATTTCAGTTTCTTCTTTTCCTTACTCTTGCTTACACAATATTTAGATGATCCCCCAACCTCTGGGTTTACATTCTTACCTCTAGCTTCTAGATGTGTGGCTTGAACTAATACATCATCTAAGCTAGTGGGATTAAACATGAGAATAGTATGCTTTAAATAGCTATGAAGACCACCTATATACTTCATTAAAGTCATAGGTGAGTCTAATGATATACCTAGAGTTAAAGCTCTCTTTTTGAATTCCTGAGTATAACTTTGTACACTTTGACCTTTCAACTAACGAAGAGTTTGCCAACTCATCATTGCCTACTACATGTAAGCTAAAGGATAGAATTGCTTCTTGATAGCAGAAACAAAATTATTCCAGGTAGAAATTATTTTACCATGTTTTTGCAGATCAACTTGTGTTTTGCCTTCCCACCATACTAGTGCAGTTCCTCCAAATCGAAGGCTAGCCAGCTAAATCTTCTTCCTTTCGGAATCAACGTTTTGTACCCTGCAATATACATCAATTTGTCTAATCCAATTATCCAGCTTTTCTGCATTGAGTTCTCCATCATAAATTGGAAAACCAAACTTCACATCTAATTTGATTAAGGAAGTTTTCTTCTTCTTCTTAGAAGAGATAGAAGAAGGTGATGATGGAGGAGATGGTGGAGGAGGAATTTCCCCTTTCCATTTACCTTCTGGAGGGGCAACTGGAAAAGGTTCCTCTGCTCCTTTGTTTGGTTTAGGTGTTGAAGTGCTTTCACCTCGACTCTTCTTAAATTCCAGATACATCTCTTCCACCATGGCTTGGAGTGCCTTAAAACCTTCCATAAAATGTGATTCTAATCCTAATGGAGTTTCTTTTTCCATTCTCCTATGAGAATAGACTCTTCCAATCTCTCGATTAGTCTCAACAAGTTCTCCTTCTCCTAGTCTAAGCTTTAATCTAGTTAGCATTCAAAATCCATCACAAGCTTGTCTTACCTTAACAAAACCAAATTCTCTGATACCACTTGATCTGAAAATGAGATCTTAAATCAATATTAAGGTATTACAGACTCATGTGTAGGGATTCCTATATTATTTAGTGCAACGGATCGAAAAGATTGCGAATAATATAGACAATGAACAGTTCTAAAACATAATAAACACACACATCAACATAACGAAATAATCAAGGAGTTCACCAGACTTCCTTGCTACGTCTCCTGGTCCAGATTTCAAGGTTGACCTCTATATGATGTCTTTAAGAGCAGAATATTACAAGTGTGAGCTCGAATAGAGTCTCAACACAACAGTGACAAAACAACAGGGATTTACTCGAAATCCTCGAGTCTAAAAGAGTGTACAGACTCTCCCTCTTGCTCTCTTCTCTGTCCTCCTGCTTTGGTTCTACCATTGGATGGATTTTAAGCTTATTGACCCTGTCTGTTCGCCTTCCTTCCTCGAGCTTTCGGGCTCCCGACCCCTGTCTGTTCATCTCCCTTTCCAATGTTAAAAAATCATTGTAAAACGCTTAAGGTATGGTGTCCAATTGTTTTCAAACAAAAAGGACCAGCGTGGGTGAAAATCCCAAACAATCGCTTCTCCGTTTACATAGAGAAATACACAGAAATACATAGGAAAAACACTTATTAGTGGACTTCAAATTTTATACGGCCGCACTTATAAACCCCGTCGAGTCTGCCTTGATTGCAATCGCAAGTCGAATCGGTTATGGGTAGATTAATACATGGGGAAATACAAAGAAATCCACAAAAACAAGACTTCATATATATCTAAATCCGACCTATAATCCTTATCGAGTCTAGTTCTATCGCATGTCGCATATTGCGGGTCTTTGTATTGTTTCCAATCCACTCACCGATCGTTGATCGCCGATATCAATGTATTGCATATCGGCCCTTGGCAATGCCATGGGCCATGGTCCATTCCCATATATTGTTGTGATGCAATCTCTGTCGTTGATCTGTGATCTTCAATCTGATGGATGACAGTCATTTCGGATAGCCCACTTGCATGGAGATTACTTGCCTGAAAAAGAGGTTTTCTCTCTCCTGTGGCATGCTACGTGTCGGCCAGTGTATGGAATCAGGAAAAGCCTCTCCAATACTGCTTATCGCCTGAAGCCGGCCCGAAATACCGCTTATCATGGAAATCAAACCCTTACATATTCAGACCAAAAACATAGGGGTAGACCCGGTAACTTGACCCAAATTGGTCCTGCTCCCACCTGTTCGCACTCAGGATCGAATAGAGGGATCCATCTCTTGAGCAATATTGGTGTGATATATATGTGCCAATATCACGATAGGACCCATGTTGTCTGTTCTTCTCTAGTGAAACTCAGCACGAACCATCCTCGGGCCAATGTGGTTACAGATGGGAGTTTCATAAGGATATGTTCCCAAATCTCCAAGACCCATTGGTGAAGTCTACTGGCAGTGTAGGCACACCATCAAATCCTTCCAACTAGCACTAGATTAGCTGTATCCAACACCTTCACCATATGCACATCAACCTCGAAGTTGAGCTCCAATTTCTTGTGTGTTTCCTTAACACACTTCTATTTTTTCCATGTCCGCAGAGCAGTAGGATGTTCCTGTAGAGGGTCTTGTGAACTCGAAGTATGTCGCTGAGATAAAGGGTTGTCAGTTCGGGGGTTAAATATATGGGAATCAAAGCACCCACATGGGGATGAAGAGAGGCCTAGAGTAGCCAAGGATTGAGGCAGAAGGGGATGTGTGACCGATTGCGTAGGAGTAATGAAAACAGAGGATTGTTCGACCGCATTAGGGTTAGTGGAAGGGGTAGTCAGATGAAGAATGTCCGCAGGGACGAAGTCAAAAGTAGGGGATAGGGTATGTAGGGAACAAGATAGGTTAGGGTTGCTAGTGAGAGGGGAGGGTAGTCGAGTCCCGACGAACCTAATGAAAAATCGGCAGACGAAATAGGGTGCGAGGAGGGTTCAGAGTTGTAATGGCTATGAGAGAAATCCTGCGGAGATGGAGAGACCGTGCCCATCGATTCGTTATCCATCCTCACCGGCGTATAATTCGGGCTAGTTCAAATGGACCCTTTGGGGTGTGGATCCTCCAAATAGTCAACCACGTTGACATCCATTGCTGACACTTTGCAGACAACCAACAACATCAGCGCAAGAAAGTAGGGAATCAGGTTGGCAACGTATGAGGTAAGGTTACGAGGTAGGTTGTTGACCATAGTGGTGTTCTCGGCGCAATGAAAGGCGAGAGCTACAGTTCTGTCTACAGCAAAATGTAGTGCCCTAGCCCTTCTCAGCTAGGGTTTCAGAGCAGAGAGACCATGCCAACTTCTTCCTAGATTCATAGGTCCAAAGTTCGAATGAGTCATCTTGTTATTTTATCATAAGTGTTTTTAAGGCTGTTTCGAATGGTAAAATTTTGAGCATATATATGAGAGATCAAGGGCACATCTGGTTAAAATTTTAGATCTTGGTTCATTACAATTTCAAAGATATATGATGTGGAAACATGTTAGAGATGAAAATACACTCAAATTAATATATACAGATGAAAGCACCGCCAACATGCACCTTTATTTCCACAACACATATACTACAAGATTAATAGGTAAAACTCCCCTGCCCCTGTAATAAAACTCCCCTTATGTTCATCTTTTCTTCTCCTTTTTATCATTATCCAAACTTAGTTTCCTCCTCATCATTGCATAACTTGAATTTGGCTTAAATAATTTATATAAATTTAATCCCATTAAGTCAATTATAAACTTATAATACTCTGGGAACATGAATCTTTATTAAAACAACATATCTTAGCAAAATATATTTATTGCAATTTTGTTGTTTACATAGATAATAAAATAAATCCATAATATGATGAAGCATTCTAACATTCCAGTGGATTTCTTTTCTAACAGGGTTTAAACAAAGTCCCAAGGGTTCATCTAGTACAAGTCATACGTATTGGGTTGTCTTATAGACTCTGGCCATTTTATATGGGGTTGAGGCTTTGTTTTTCTTAATTCTAATTAGGGAGAAGACAGATGGGAAATAATGGTTCCCAGACAAAGCTTTCCATACATGAAGTCTGCAGACAAACAAATCTTTAGCCAACATTTTTTTCCCATTTATAATCTATTAGTTCACGTAGCTTGGACATTTAGTTGCAGAAATTTGTTTATGGATGTTTCTCCTTTTTTCCATTTGGTTTTTCTGCTAAATGGGCATTTTATTGTGAGAATCATATCTCCCCTGATGAACACACATGTAAACTTGATTTCCCTTATAAATCATTATTTTTGTTTGAAAAAAAAGTATTCCAACTCAATGATGGAACCCCTCAATCTTAATCGTGAATGTGTAAGGAAGTTTATAACATGTCGTTGTCAAACATTTAGGAGAGTGGCAACTATGATAGTTCGATTACAGTGGTCATGAAATATGATGTAGCATACAAGATGCCTGTAGCGTATAAAATCACTCAAGGCATTGTTGAATCGCTGTTACCAGTGGAAAAGCAATTAATTTTCCAAACTACACAAATGACTGTAAAGCAGGGATGCCTCTAGAACTGTATTATGTATTATGCCTTCTCCCATATTTGTCAAATTCATGTTGCATCAACTGAAGTTGTGGTAATTCATGAATTTTTTTCAATAAGAAAAAACATAACGTCCTTCATTAAAATTAAAGAGGTGTTGTCATACATCAGGGGTGATCTAGTTCATCGCTTACATATTTATAACAAGGTGGGCTGCGGGGCAGCTAGTCCCTGCCCAGCCCGCAGCGTAAGAGCCCATCCACGGAGTTTCGTGCTCCAATAGCCCTGCAAATCCACCAAAGAAGATGCTTATTACTGCTCAGAACTACTTTCCGAGCATCCAGCCTCAGGCAGATGAATCCCCTACTTTTGCTGCAGCTTCTTCGTTGGAACACATGAATACCATTGAGTCTCCTGAGGGAGTGAGCAGTATGGAGACATACCAGTTGGCCCAAGGGGAGGACTTGAGTACATCGCCGCTTGCAGGGGAACAGGGCAAGTAGATCTCCAGTGCCAAGTTTCTATGTTGGAGTACCACTACTTTGAAAGGTCTACCAAAATGCATCAAACTGCTCGAATTGTCCACAGTCATGCGTGGTAGTTGACAGGCACCTTTCGTTACAGCGGGGTGCTCGCTGTACAACACCGTCTGCACCATCCAACGAGACATTAGTAATGGCAGTCTCTACCTAAAACAAAGGCCATTGTTTATAGTCTAAATGCTCAGGTAGTAGGCCATGTCATTGTATAGCGCTGTGTGGATGCTTTCAGGTTTCATGATATCACTAGACCGCTAGGAAAGCAATAGCAATATCGAAAGAGACCTGACGTCCAGCTGGAAGTGAGCCTTGAGGCTTCTAAGTTTCAACGTATGACTGGACCATTGGCAAAGCAATACAGAAAGTGACATAATCTCTGACCGGTCCAAGCTTCTAGACGGGTAACTAAATACTAACTAATAAACATCTTCTTATTTAAAATTTTCAAAATTATTTAAAAAAACTTATATTAATATTATTCTATTAATTTATAAAATTATCAGAATAAGCAGCGAGGTAATCAGGATTATATTAATATTATTCTATGAAATTATCAGAATAAGCAGCGAGGTAATCAGGATTATATTAATATATAAATTCGAGTGCGAATAAGTTTAATACCAATGAAGATATGAAATCATAAAATCACAATTTAACTAAAAAGATTTTATAAAAAGTAAAAATAAATGGCTGCCGTGGCACTTTATAATATTCTTTTTGAAAGTAACAAATATTCGAAGTCAAAGTGAAGCACGCCAACTAAAAAGAATACGCATCGTTCTTCTTTCGACAAAATAAATGAACGACTTGTCTAGCTGTCTCTTTTATGTCGTTGGTGTTCCGAGAGCACGATGGTGGGAATAAATTTATTAAATACTGGAAATTTAGCACTGCATCGTCTCCTTTCAGAGCTAGACAAGCACTGTCGTAGGCTCCGGCTGCGGTTTCTGCCAGTGAAAACGATGCACTGGTAGTGCTCTGTTGTTCTTGTTCTTCAATATCCCCCGATGCAGCTAAGGTTTCTGCCAACGAAAGCGATGCACTAACTGTTTCAGATGTTGCTTGTTTAGCTGCCTCTTTTATATCTTTGGGGTCCTGAGAACGCGATTGTGGCAATAACTTTCTTAAACGCGGAAAATTTCGCACTGCAGAGTTCCCTCTCAGAGCCAGGCAAGCAGCGTCGTACGCTCTGGCTGCCTGTTCTGCTCGACCAAAAGTACCCAGGCTGATCCGTTGACGGCCACCACATCGAATTTCAGACTTCCATTTTCCAGGCATTGCAGAACGCACACCCAATATTTTGTTACACCGTCCATTTCCTTCGTAAATGTATAGGCGGAGGTTTCCTTCACATAAATTTATTCAGATAGTTAACTATTATTTATAAGATTTCTGACCTGTCATTCCCCCATGGGGCCTACACCACAGTAAGTTGTTACATCGCACATTTTCTCCGCAAATATATTGCCAGGCTTCCTTTGTCACAAAAATGCATCACTGACCACTGTTGGATGCCTCGGCCGTCCGTTATAGAGATTTGGTGCTACACGACATGTTGGAAGTCTCCGCCGTCCAAATGGATAACAAAGAGGAATCTAAGTTGGTGAAAAATGTGTTAAGCAAACTTAGAAAAAGTGCACGCAGCAGCGTTGCTTGGACACTGAAACAAACCACCAGCTGCATGTATTACACGTGCCCGTCCACCCTGAAGAGCGCTATAGCCCACCGAAGGTATCGAACTCGTCCATTTCGCCAACCGAAGGTATCGAACTCTTCCATTTCGCCATTTCGCAACCTGCACTCCTCCAGTATTTCAACTCCGTCGCGCCCAGGTTTTCCTCTCCTCTGATTCACCTCCATCCTGCGAGCAGGGCGTGTAACTCGAACCCTTGCGCTTTGGGTTGTCATTGTACGGGTTTTCAAATCTGTAGGTTTTTTATTTTATTTTCTGAAACTGCCGTCGCAGCGGACCCGCTGTTTGTAGGAGATAGATCCTACTCTGTCATTTGCTTGCCGTGAAAGAAATCGAACTTTTAGCTTGGGTGCAAGAGCTTTTGCATTTTCTGTTTCAGGTTCGCAGGCTACTCGGAGCAGAAGACAGGTTATGACAGGTTATGATAATGCTGAAATTTTATTTTGGGATAAATTTCTGGCTTAATTTCCGGAACGAGTTGAAATAGCTAGGTTTTGCCATTATTAGGCTTTGCTGGATATTGGGCAAGTTGAATGTCGGTGGATGATTCCGGTCATGTTATTTTGGAGAAATCAAGACTCTGCATAATGCACAGCTCAGAGCAAAGGCTCAATTGATTCGGCGCTGTGCAGGGGTTTTGTTGTAAGGGACGGTGCAGAATCAAGGGTTAGAGTTTTCATTGTTGTGATCGACAGATTCTAGCGTTTTGTTAGGCTTGCTTATAGAAACCTCAATTAGCAGGTAAAAACCCATGTTTTGGCTTTGTTTTGTAGAATATTGTGATTCTCTGAGCCTTGGTCAGTTGTTCGCAGACCAATTAATCTGAAGTCCCAAAACTGTGTCATTTCAGAATAATCCAGGCGGAACATGTTGCAGAGATACGAACAATTGGAGCTCCGAATTGCCCTCTCTCGCAAGTAACTTCATTGCCTTCGCAGCAAATTTTCTTCCATACCTTGTTTTTTTTATGTTGTACGGGTGACAAATTTTAAAAATATAGGTTAAATTGCTGCGTCGAAATTTCACAATTCCAGGAGAGATTTGTTATTTTCTAGGAACCATTCGGCAGTTTCATGTCAATTTTCTGGTTCGACGAAGATAGGAAACAATTTCGTTTATTTGCCGCTAAAATGTATATATTGAAGTCGCTTAGGGTTAATGTTTTAATTCTTTAGAGACACCTGTTGTAGTTCAGGGCTAAATATCTCTTATAGAGACAAGTTTCCGTAGCTTTACTTCAATTTTCTTTTTCAGAGACAACTGGCATTAGCGTAGTTTCTGTGTTTTAGATAATTTTAGTGTTTACAGATCATTTTTTAATACTTGTTTTCATGCTTCGACTTGAATTTCAATGCATGTGGTAACTATTGTATTAACGAAGGTTTGAAACGATACAACGTGTAATATCACAGCTTGGTTACATTCTTCTTCCGAATCAACTGCCAAATTCACTTGCCTTTCCATGACTAGGATATGGGCTTGGACTTTTACTGGGTTTGATTTTGCTATTTTACCTTTCAATGCTATATAAATGAGCAAAATTTGCCTATCTGGTGTCTAATGGTTAGGGATTATATTGGGTAACAAGAAGCGGGATGAAGAGGGAAGATATTTGAAGAAGATGAAATTGAGCACCCTGTCCATGTTAATATTTCACCACTTCTTCACTGGGATTGAAGTTGCTCGACCAAGCAATGGTGGGGAACCTAAGTTGTTCAACCTAATGGATTAACATGGCCAAATGGGTGGTGAAATGCTAGAGATAGAACGAATGCTTTCCAGATGGAGAATGGAAAGATTCAATTTCTTCAATTTCATTTTTTTTTCTTTTTTGTTAATACTATATTGTTTATTTTTATTGTTATGATAAAATGTCATGTGACTGAAGGTTTCAATGCTTGTTGGAACTGTTGTATTAATGAAGGATCGAAACTATACAAGAATGCGTAATATCACAGCTTTGTTACATTCTTCTTCTGAATCAACTGCCAAGTCCAGTTGCCTTTCCATGAATAGGATATGAGCTTGAACTTTCACTGGCATATAGGCGAGATCTTTTTATATTGGTACAATCTTTAAGACTGAGTAATCAAAAAATATAGATATACAATTTGTAGTATTACCATGTCGTTAACTTGAAATTTGTTTTATATTTTTGGGTTGCTAACTTCTTGATTTGTTTTATATTTTAGGACATCTCAAGGCTTGGAAGATATATATCATGTTGTTAACCTGAAATTTGTTTTTATGTTTTAGCCTTTAGGGTTGCTAGCTTCCTGATTTGTTTTATATTTTAGGACATATACAGGCTTGGAAGATATATATATATATATATATATATGGTTTGTTCAAGTCATTTGTTACACTTGAATTATAATAATGCTAAGTTGAAAATGGAGTTCATAATATTGTATTTGGTAAGCAATGCACTTCCTTTCCAGGAAAACAACAAAAAATTAATCATTGTTCAGAATATGGGTAGTGTATGTGATCTTGATTTTAGAGATTACTGTAGTGATTTGTTGACATTATTGTCCTAATTTGAATTGCTTCAGATGGGTAACAAGGGTGCGTTCATAAGGTTCAAGGCCCCAGAACTCAAGCCAGAAATTATCTCATTTTCTGCTGTGGTGAGCAAATGTTTCCACTATGTACTATTTAGATTCTTCAATATGAATTTTATTATCTACTGTTGCTGGTGTTGAGAATCTTTAGCTGCATTTTGAGCTTGTCTTGTAATTGTTTCTTTGTTCAATAGGCATGTAAAATCTGACGACCTGGTTTTCAAGCGGTTAAATGATATTATTCAAGGTTTTAATGCCCTTTTTTTTCTTAGATGCAAATATTTCTTTGGACTGTTAGAAATCTATTTCACTGTTAGTACAATTTGTCTGAGGAAAGGCAGAACAAGATAATACCTTACATTGCATTTGTGCAGGAGTTGAGCAGATCTTGACTCTGTCGAACGCTGTCGAACGCCGTCTGACTACCTGGACCTGAAAACACAGCAACAGCAACATCAATGAAACTGCAGAGGCACAAACACAGCAACAGCAACATCAATGAAACGAAGATTACCAGTCTGGCAAACGCAGAGGCTCATAACACAGCAACAGCAACATCAATGAAACGAAGATTACCAGTCTGGCAAACGCAGGCGTGGTGAAGCTGCTCCAGCTGCTCCGTTTGTAGATGCCGCAGAGCCAATTCCCATCTTCAGGCGACCAGGTTGAACAAGCACCCCGCACCTTGGGGAGTATAAGAGGAAAGTTGGTGGCAGGCGTAGGCGTGCATGTATGGCAGATGGCAGGCGTGGAGGTGTGGAGGTGGAGGTGTGGAGGGACATAACGTAACCTAGGCTAAGCGGCGATATCCTTAATGTTAACCCAGTTAACATTTAATGTTAACGAACTAATGCTATCTCGAAGATAGCATTACTTCAAACCTGTACCAATTAGCGAAAGATTTTGTAAAATTTTCCTAAGTTATGCCTCGTACTGAGGCCAAATAAGACGACCTTTCCATCCGTTGGCTGCGTGTATCGGCAAACATAAAATTTAATAAAATATATCCGCAAACTTTGGTTTAACGTGAAATATGTTTATGGATTTCTGTGGATTTCTGTGCCAAACTAATGCTATCGGTGAAAACCGATTACTATAGTCCCTGCCAGCCCGAAGGGCAGGGACTAATAAAATACTCTTTATAATAAAATGCAAAAGAGTGTTAACGCATTGCAGTCATGACAAGAAAGAAAAACATCAGAGAAGACCTATGTAATGTGTCAAGGAAAAAAACTATTGTTGTGCCCAACTAGGGAGAAATTTGAGGTAGCCAGGAACGCCATATGACCACTAGTTAATGTGTGACCAAATCATAAATATTATGGCATTAGAAGTCGAAGGATCCTGATTCACAAACATAACCGTCTTGCAAAAACTCAAAATACATCAGCCCAGGGCGGAGAGGGACCCCACGGTTGGACAGAGCATTTACCACTAGTTTTTCTTTCGGAACACATGAATGGAAGAGATGTTAGAGGGACCCCACGGTTGAACAGAGCATTTACCACTAGTTTTTATTTCGGAACACAAGAATGGAAGAGATGTCACAAAAATAAGGAAGCAAAGCCAAAATATTTTCTATCTACTGATGAAGAAGAGGGACCTCGAGGGAGTTCTTCCCGTGTACCCATTCAATCACCGTTTTGGAGAACCAAATTATCTTTACTGATTGCAATCACGTTTTTTTATGTATTTTTCATTTTTTGAGTTGTAGGCTCCATCGAAAGTATTCAACATGAGTACTCCTTGAATGCAAATTAAATTTTTCATTCAACGAGTGCTCCCGCTCAAAATTTGAGTAAAACCTTAGCGAGATAAGTTGAAAAAGTAGTTTTTTGTTTTTGTTTTCTTTTATCATTTTACCATTTTAACTCCAAAAATGGTAAATTATCCCTCATGGTTGATATCATCATCTTCACCATTATTGGTTCTTATAAAGTTGATTTTGGTTATACATTTTTGTTTTGAGACCCTTTTTTTACCCCAAAATTTCTCTAATGAGCCATTCAATTTTTTTTTTTTAACATTCTTGCATGGAGCCCCATGGAAGTAAATTTGACATATGGTCAATCTTAAGATGAAAGTGAAATTCCATGGTTTCCCTTCCATCGATAATATTGCTACATTCAGATTCTTCTCCATGATTAATGTATGGAAAATAAAATAATAATAATAATTTCTATGAAGGATTTCATGAGTAATTTGCTACATATATTTTCAATAAAACAATTATTTTCAATATGTAGTTTATCTCGTGTCAATCTTGGCCATTCCTTGGAAAAAAGACAGAAAAATGCTTCTTCAATGACATGTTATTTTCAAATTGCAAGCTATGTGGACTTTGATTATTATTATCACAGATAAAAATATCATCACTGAATAGATCTTAAGGTATATATGGTATATCAACATGAACTAGGTATACAAAGGCATAAGCTTCAAATAGTATAGTTTTACATGCAAAGTCATGTATAACTTGAGTCAAAGCATCATTATAAAATTTCCTTTTTCTAGGTCAACATGACTAAACATAACCTTATGTTCATTAACACAAGAAATGTAAGCATTTAATTTCATAACTTCACATCCTGCAAGAAATACATTATTTTCTTGGAATTATGAAAGTATGTTCTCAAAATATTGGGAAGATTCACTATAATTATAAGATGTATGGATAATTTCATTATTACTCCTTGAATTCATGTAGAAACTCTTTAACATAAAATTGAGATTTTTGAAATTTTTGTGTGAAGGTTGAAGATTGATATTTGGTATAAGATATATGAGTCCAATTTCAAGAAGTTTTAGTATTGACATGGATTTCATTGTGGAATTCAGTGATAGGAGTTTCCTTAACTTTGAACCTTAAGGGTGTTTCATGAGGTGACCCTTAAATAAGGGTTTTTTCATTATTAGTTTCAAATTTCAGATTGACACCATTTAAATTAAAATTTAGGTTTTCAATATGCTAAAAATATAGTTGAATATTGAATTATGAAAAATGTAAAACAACCTCATTGTTGTGTGATGTTGTATTAACATTATTAAGAAACTCATTATCAGTTTAGTGACAACTGTTTCTTTTACCTCCTTAGGCTTATGATCTAAAATGTTTGATGTAAATTAAAATCTTTGATTGTTATGTGAGATGAAATTGCTCATTGGTAATATAATTACACGGAGAAAACTAATTGTAATAAAGATTACTAGATTGATTTACATTAACTGATTCATATCCTCTATATTAACTATCATATCTAGGTTAATTTATACGACATTACAAAGATGTTAAATCAACAAATGTTCATTTTCATTATGTTTATAAGTAGTAAACGGATCATAATTACACAATGATTGTAAATTTTCACTTGTAAACCATCTATCCTCTATTTTAAGATTGGAACAAGAAGTTAATTTTTCTTCTTCATATTCTTTGTAGGATGTTTATTTAAAATAATCAACATGAAGATAATTTGAAACAACATAATTATTATTGAAGATATCATCACATAACGGTTCTTTTGTAGGATTAGGAGATGAGAAAAAAAATAGCTTGCACGAAAGGCATCTTCATTAGCCAATTGTTGGTGTACGTATGGGAATGTGTAACATTGTTACTTCCTGATCAAGTGTCTCATATGTAAATAATTCTTCAACATCACTTTCTTCACATATGCCATTATTGTTGTCTTCCAAAAAATGAATAAAGGATAATCCAAAATACATAGTATTGCTATATTTTGGGCATCTTTATCATATGGATGTGTTTTTTGATATCCTGTAGAAACAAGAGAGTCTTCTTGAAATTTTGGGTTAGATGCTACAATGATATATTCATTTAAATGTGAACTTGGTGAAGCAAGAGAATATAAATATGATTCTTGAAAATATTTAGGTTTAGATTCATCATGCAAACTTGCAAATTCAAATTCTTCCTCACTAACATAATGTTCATTCTCTTGAAGCCCTAGATTAACATTACAAAAAATATATTTCTGAATTACTACAATTATTATTGATCAAATCTGCTTGATACATGTTTTTACAATATTCACAAAAGACAAAATGAAAATCTCTAAAGGAATAGACGCAAGCCGAAGGTAGACTCTTGTACCATTGTCTGACATCTCTTTCCAACGACATCATGAACAAATTCATTAGACCTTCTAAATGATAAACCATGATTTTATGAGTATAGTCATGAAAATCTAAGAAATGTTGTGGAGTTTTCATCATCATTTTCTCTTGAACAAGGAAGATATATGTCCCATACATTAATGTCAAGAAAAACATTTGGAAAACTAGGAATGTTAGAAAAAATAAGAGAAAATATTGTAGCTACCCTCATGGAAAATGAGTTAGCCATTGAGGCAATGCAAACAATACAAATAAATTAAGGAGTCTCCAGGTGAAAACTTAAAAAATAAACATTTTCTTGAAATTAATGAAGTACGTGTTATTGTACTCGTATTCACCACCATGTCACAAAATTAGTCCTATTTCATTTACCAGTGAAATGAAATATTTCACTTTGATCCCCGATAAATACATCAAAGTGGATGTTGTCCGTTAGGTCAATCTGGTTGAGGATCAATCCCAAGCATCCTATGGAAGTTAAAAAATTTCCCTGCTTTAAGTCCTACTCTATTCCTTAGACCAAAGGGAGTAACACTTAATGTTTCATAGATAAATGACCCTGAATGAACTCAAAAGGATTCTTTTAAGCATTTAGATTTCTCAGTTTCAGTTGGTTGATAAAATAAAAGATGAAGATTTAAAACAAGTTCGAGACGAAAATACACTCGAATTAATATATCTGGACCAAAGCACCTCCAACATGAACTTTTATTTCTACAGCATAGATACTTCAAGGTGAATAGGTGAAAGATTTAGAAGAGGGGTATGTAGAGTGAATAGCTTAGGTATTCATCGACATAGAGAAGGAAATATTAAAAATTAATGGAAATAACGTTAGTATTTTCCCATCAGTTCATTAAGTAGAAAGATTATTAATTTTATATGAAGAAATTCATTGTATGCATGAAAATAATGAATACACCATGTAAACCTAGTAACTCACAAAGAAATTATAAACCCTATAAAATAGATTTTCTGACAAATATATCTACCATAAGAGATCAACAATAATAATAATTGTAGCAATCTTGAAGTTTTAGGAAGATGCACCAATAAAACCTCAAACATAACACAATCATAAAATATACTCTCTAATAATGTATATTTTGTTGTTATAAGTTAATGATTAGTTCAAGTAATAAAAGAAACCTCAAAACAATATCATAGTCTATGAACGAAAAAACAAATGACTAAATTCAGATCATTTACAAAGTTTAACAATTACATGGAAGGAAAGAAAAGGTCTTGAATTATGATAAAAAATCTTTTACATTCACAAGAGAAGAAGTTGGATTGAATCTTTTGCAAGAGGAAAATCTACGAGTTGGTTTTCAATCTATTATTAGATCTACCTTTTCCTCCCTTGACCACTAGTTTCTTCCCTCGTAATGAAATTTCCTTCGGTGTTAGTCTCTCTATTATTTTCCTCTCCTTTTTATCATTGTCCAAAGTTATTTCCCTCCTTATCATGGCTTAACCACTTTATATTTTGTTTACAAAGGCTTGACAAGGAGGGAACTAACTTTAAAGTGAGAACTAAGTTTATCATTGATTTAACAAGATTATGCAACTAGATATTAATGATCCTAAAGTATTATAAGTTTATCATTGATTTAATCCAGTTAAATGAATGATAAAATTATAATACTCTAGGATCATTAATCTCTACTAAAGTGATATATCATAAAAAAATGGCATAGTTTCTCTTTATTACCATTTTGTTGTTTATGTAGATAATAAAATCATTCCACAATATGATGAAGCATTCTTGTTGCTTGCAAGCATTCCTACTCAATGAAAGAACTCCTCAATCATGTAATCCAAAATGTGTAAGATAGTTTATAGTTCATCATGGTCAAACTTTCAAAGAATAAAAGTTATCATAGGTCTAACTGTAGTGGTCCCTTAATCCGATGCAACGTATAAGAGGCATGTATGCTTATGCAATCTGCAATATGGCCCATCTAGTGGGAATGAATGAAAGAATACATGAAAAAGTCTCTCACTATCATTCCCAAGACAACATATATAAGAATGATTATAATTGCTATGAATCCAATGAAAAAAATGCCCTTAGGCTGAAAATATACATTAAATTTCCTCCTCATAGAAACAATCTTCAATACCACTAAAACAACAACTACTCCAAGCCATGATATTCCATATACCAACACACATTTTTCTTGATGAAGTGTTAGAAGTGATAATTATTTGAAACTTTTGCGTGAAAACAACAATCCCACATCCAATAGCTCTATATTCTGCACCACCATGAAAAAGAGTCCTATTATAGTAATGGGTATTTTTCCTAAGAGAGAAAGTAAAGAATACAATATCCAACTATAGATGCATGACTATAAAATCACTTGAGGCATTATAGAACCATGTCCTAAGCCACTTTCCATTACCATAGGCAAATCCATTAACATTCCAAGCTACACAAATAATTGTGAGGTAAGGGATGCTTCCAAAACCATATTATGTGGTATTGAATTCACATTGCATCAACTAAAGGTGTGGTAATTCATGCCTTGCAAGAAACGTCTACAAGTTGAGGGACCCCACCTTCAACATTGTTTTTTTCCTCAATTAGACGATTATGGAGTGAGATTGGAACAATAAATGTGAGAAGCTTAAACAAAGGTACAGGTTTGAGGTGATGGAAGGGTGGAGAGTTGACAATATCAACATATGTAATAGATATCAGGTAGGAAGTTGCTTATGCAATACATTTTAATGGAATCTTTACCCTACACATGGCAGAGATCAAGTGGAACACACTTTATTTTCACCTTTGTTTAATTTTATTTATTAAGATTTAATTAGTTTGACATTCCACTCTTGTGTGTGTGTTCATAGATAATTATCCATATATTCCATATAAGAAATATATATATTCCATCCATTACATCAAAATTCATGATGTCACTTATGAAAATTGAACCTGGGTGGAGAGTATCCAAATCCTTCCTCCCAACCACCTAGAATAAACCCAATTGACATATATATAAAACAAGGATACTATACTATTATTATAGTACTATATTGTACTTTATATAATATTATAAATAGTTAGTCATATATTTATAACTATAATTAAATGCATATATTATATATAAATATATTAAATTACATATATATATATTATATATACATATATACATATACATATACATATACATATACATAGAGAGAGAGAGAGAGAGAGAGGTATTCTACAGTTGATGTCAATTGTTTAGGGGCTAATAGATAAATTATTTTAGAACTTAGGGATAGGATGATTTCATTCATTGCATTAAATTTATCATAACTCATGGATTTGATCACGATGAACCTTGCTTAATAACAACATATCAATGGTAATATATAAGTTTTGAAACCCTAGAATATGTCCCATAAAGAGAGAATGTAAACACTTGAATTTAATTTGAAGGTAATGGTGAGATTCATCCAAAGAGAGAGAATTTGTAATTATGATGATTAATAAATATGAATGGGATTTTGTTAAGTTTCCACTTGATAAATTCATCATAGGGAGTAAGAATTTTTTTTAATAGTTTTCATTTGAGCTACACAATTAGGGTATTTGAATGCTCTTGAAATTAGCTTCAAATAGGTTAGTTAGACATTTTCCTATAACATATTTTTTGTGATGTTTCAGGCTGTGAAATTTTGAGGAGAAAGACATGAGATCTTAGGTACCTGTGGTCAAAATATTAAACTTTGGTTCACCGTACTTTCAGAGATATGTTTTTAGGAAGTTGGGGTTATTGAATATTCCTAAAATCAATTTCAAACAAGTTAGTTTGGCATTTTCACCATTTTTTTTTGAGAGGTTTCAGATTATGAAATTTTGAGGATATAGAAGTAAGATATCTAGGTATCTATTATGAAAAGTTTAGGCTTTGTTTCACTGTAATTTTAGACCTCTCTATCAACTAACATAATTTATACACTGCTCTGAAACCATCTATAGGATGTCACTTAGCAGACTATGAACCCGACAGGCTCATCCTCTCTATTTCCTTGAGATGACTCCTTACCCTACACAAATTATTTTTCTACCCATTTAATTAGGTGTGATTTCTGGATAAAATATTTCTTCATGCTTAACATTATTACCACCTCCCTTACATGAATTTTGTTGCCACCCATCTCTATTTTTCCTTTATTCATCTGACATATAAATATTCAAATTAATGTTGGTTGCAAGCTTAAACAAGTGACTAGTATTATGTTGATGGTTGCATCCTCCATATCCATTAAAGTCTGCATGCTCGACATCGTCTCCAACTGATCTGATAATCACCCTATGAGTGATCTTAGTTAAGAATTATTAAATGGAGGTATTACAAACTCACGTGCTGGTGTGTGTCTAGGTTATTTAAGCAACAGATCGATCCGATTACAAATACATAGACACTTTAAATGGAAGACATCAGAGAAATACAATAAGCAAATATAAGAACACAAGAAATTAATAAGGAGTTCACCCTATCCTCTAAGGCTACATCTCCGGTCCATATTTTAGTGGTGGCCTTCTTTTATTGTGTCTTAAAGCAGAGAATTACAAAGAAGGAGCTCAATATGAGTCTCCTGTCATAGGATAGCTTGGCAGGGTGGCTCTTGGATTTCCCAAGCCACTATAGTACACAGACTCTTGGCCTTACCAGCTTTTTGACCTCTCAGATCTACAATGGAAGGAGCTCAATGTGGTGCTCAGTCCTGACAGATCCCCTTCAGGGATGGCTCGAATTTCTCAAGCCCTCTGGTGCTCGATGCTGCCTTTGGTCAGCTCGGCCCTCTATCTTCTTACTACTTTTTGCTCTCTCTGTCTGCTCTCTCTGTTCTTCCGTGTGTGTGGGTGTGTGTGTGTCCCTTCTTCTGGTCTGTGCATGGCTTTAAAGCCACTCGAGCTCATGGTCGTTCGATTCCTCTTCCAACTCCATCGAATCGCCTACTACAGCTACGCTTGGAGTTCCCTGTCTTGGCGTCATCACCAGACTCACAGGGAGTAGCCACTTGTCCTCCTGCGAACTGCGCTAGCTTGTTTCGTTGGTTCGTTTCTTCAATTACGTCATGGAATGAGTCATCTGCCACCTTGGCAGTCAAAGTGGACCTCAAATTCTTCTAAATCATAGCTTAACCCCTCGTTACATCTGGTCTTATCATCGGGCACGATATCAACTGTTAGATTTGGATCCCCCAGATCCAATGTCATCCACTCATTTCACGCGGTTGACTTGCTCGACCATTAACGCACAATGAGTGGCGGTTTTCTCTCTCCTCAGCTTGCCACGCATCGGGTGCTTGGTGGAATCGCTCCATTTTCACCAAATTTGCTTACCACCCAAGGGTTCCCCCGATGAATACCACTGGTTTTTAGAGCGTGGGTCTCGCCTTAGCCTTTAGCCTTTTTCTCCTACGATTTTCCTAGCTCCCATGTGACAGAGCGCTTGGGGCTCCTCATTTTCGAGGGTTTTTGCCCAGCGATGCATGATTAGCACGCATTAATCGCGCATCAAAAACTCCCTTCGTTTCCCGATCCGGGCTTCCCAGGGGCTAATTTCACCTCTCGCGCAGTCTCCATGGGCCTCGGTCAGCGCACTTTGACCGATGTCCTCGTCGTTCCACGCTGGCTGCCAACTGCCACTGTTTTAGAGGTGTTTTTGATCGTTGCTCTCAGTTCTTTGAAGTCTATCCTGATTTGTTACAACCATGGTTCTTTTGATTATTCTTTATAGATCCAATTCAGATCATCAACCCCCTCTCACACGTGAGTTCACCCACCATATATATCTATATATACATATACATATACATATACATATACATATACATATACATATATATAGAGAGAGAGAGAGGTATTCTATAGTTGATGTCAATTATTTAGGGGCTAATAAATACATTATTTTAGAACTTAGGGATAGGATGATTTCATTCATTGCATTAAATTTATCATAACTCATGGATTTGATCACGATGAACCTTGCTTAATAACAACATATCAATGGTAATATATAAGTTTTGAAACCCTAGAATATGTCCCATAAAGAGAGAATGTAAACACTTGAATTTAATTTGAAGGTAATGGTGAGATTCATCCAAAGAGAGAGAATTTGTAATTATGATGATTAATAAATATGAATGGGATTTTGTTAAGTTTCCACTTGATAAATTCATCATAGGGAGTAAGAATTTTTTTTAATAGTTTTCAATTGAGCTACACAATTAGGGTTTTTGAATGCTCTTGAAATTAGCTTCGAATAGGTTAGTTAGACATTTTCCTATAACATATTTTTTGTGATGTTTGAGGCTGTGAAATTTTGAGGAGAAAGACATGAGATCTTAGGTACCTGTGGTCAAAATATTAAACTTTGGTTCACCGTACTTTCAGAGATATGTTTTTAGGAAGTTGGGGTTATTGAATACTCCTAAAATCAATTTCAAACAAGTTAGTTTGGCATTTTCACCATTTTTTTTGAGAGGTTTCAGATTATGAAATTTTGAGGATATAGAAGTAAGATATCTAGGTATCTATTATGAAAAGTTTAGGCTTTGTTTCACTGTAATTTTAGACCTCTCTATCAACTAACATAATTTATACACTGCTCTGAAACCATCTATAGGATGTCACTTAGCAGACTATGACATCCTAAAGCAGAGAATTACAAAGAAGGAGCTCAATATGAGTCTCCTGTCATAGGATAGCTTGGCAGGGTGGCTCTTGGATTTCCCAAGCCACTATAGTACACAGACTCTTGGCCTTACCAGATTTTTGACCTCTCAGATCTACAATGGAAGGAGCTCAATGTGGTGCTTAGTCCTGACAGATCCCCTTCAAGGATGGCTCGAATTTCTCAAGCCCTCTGGTGCTCGATGCTGCCTTTGGTCAGCTCGGTCCTCTATCTTCTTACTACTTTTTGCTCTCTCTGTCTGCTCTCTCTGTTCTTCCGTGTGTGTGGGTGTGTGTGTGTCCCTTCTTCTGGTCTGTGCATGGCTTTAAAGCCACTCGAGCTCATCGTCGTTCGATTCCTCTTCCAACTCCATCGGATCGCCTGCTACAGCTGCGCTTGGAGTTCCCTGTCTTGGCGTCATCACCAGACTCACAAGGAGTAGCCACTTGTCCTCCTGCGAACTGCGCTAGCTTGTTTCGTTGGTTCGTTTCTTCAATTACGTCATGGAATGAGTCAACCGCCACCTTGGCGGTCAAAGTGGACCTCAAATTCTTCTAAATCACAGCTTAACCCCTCGTTACATCTGGTCTTATCATCGGGCACGATATCAACTGTTAGATCTGGATCCCCCAAATCCAATGTCATCCACTCATTTCACGCGGTTGACTTGCTCGACCATTAACGCACAATGAGTGGCGGTTTTCTCTCTCCTCAGCTTGCCACGCATCGGGTGCTTAGTGGAATCGCTCCGTTTTCACCAAATTTGCTTACCACCCAAGGGTTCCCCCGATGAATACCACTGGTTTTTAGAGCGCGGGTCTCGCCTTAGCCTTTAGCCTTTTTCTCCTACGATTTTCTTAGCTCCCATGCGACCGAGCGCTTGGGGCTCCTCATTTTTGAGGGTTTTTGCCCAGCGATGCATGATTAGCACGCATTAATCGCGCATCAAAAACTCCCTTCGTTTCCCGATCCGGGCTTCCAAGGGGATAATTTCACCTCTCGCGCAGTCTCCATGGGCCTCGGTCAGCGCACTTTGATCGATGTCCTCGTCGTTCCACGCTGGCTGCCAACTGCCACTGTTTTAGAGGTGTTTTTGATCGTTGCTCTCAGTTCTTTGAAGTCTATCCCGATTTGGTACAACCATGGTTCTTTTGATTATTCTTTATAGATCCAATTCAGATCATCAACCCCCTCTCACACGTGAGTTCACCCACCATATACATATACATATACATATACATATACATATACATATACATATATAGAGAGAGAGAGAGAGGTATTCTATAGTTGATGTCAATTGTTTAGGGGCTAATAAATAAATTATTTTAGAACTTAGGGATAGGATGATTTCATTCATTGCATTAAATTTATCATAACTCATGGATTTGATCACGATGAACCTTGCTTAATAACAACATATCAATGGTAATATATAAGTTTTGAAACCCTAGAATATGTCCCATAAAGAGAGAATGTAAACACTTGAATTTAATTTGAAGGTAATGGTGAGATTCATCCAAAGAGAGAGAATTTGTAATTATGATGATTAATAAATATGAATGGGATTTTGTTAAGTTTCCACTTGATAAATTCATCATAGGGAGTAAGAATTTTTTTTAATAGTTTTCATTTGAGCTACACAATTAGGGTTTTTGAATGCTCTTGAAATTAGCTTCGAATAGGTTAGTTAGACATTTTCCTATAACATATTTTTTGTGATGTTTGAGGCTGTGAAATTTTGAGGAGAAAGACATGAGATCTTAGGTACCTGTGGTCAAAATATTAAACTTTGGTTCACCGTACTTTCAGAGATATGTTTTTAGGAAGTTGGGGTTATTGAATACTCCTAAAATCAATTTCAAACAAGTTAGTTTGGCATTTTCACCATTTTTTTTGAGAGGTTTCAGATTATGAAATTTTGAGGATATAGAAGTAAGATATCTAGGTATCTATTATGAAAAGTTTAGGCTTTGTTTCACTGTAATTTTAGACCTCTCTATCAACTAACATAATTTATACACTGCTCTGAAACCATCTATAGGATGTCACTTAGCAGACTATGAACCCGACAGGTTCATCCTCTCTATTTCCTTGAGATGATTCCTTACCCTACACAAATTATTTTTCTACCCATTTAATTAGGTGTGATTTCTGGATAAAATATTTCTTCATGCTTAACATTATTACCACCTCACTTACATGAATTTTGTTGCCACCCATCTCTATTTTTCCTTTATTCATCTGACATATAAATATTCAAATTAATGTTGGTTGCAAACTTAAACAAGTGACTAGTATTATGTTGATGGTTGCATCCTCCATATCCATTAAAGTCCGCATGCTCGACATCGTGTCCAACTGATCTGATAATCACTCTATGAGTGATCTTAGTTAAGAATTATTAAATGGAGGTATTATAAACTCATGTGCTGGTGTGTGTCTAGGTTATTTAAGCAACGGATCAATCAGATTACAAATACATAGACACTTTAAATGGAAGACATCAGAGAAATACAATAAGCAAATATAAGAACACAAGAAATTAATAAGGATTTCACCCTATCCTGTAAGGCTACATCTCCGGTCCAGATTTTAGTGGTGGCCTTCTTTTATTGTGTCTTAAAGCAGAGAATTACAAAGAAGGAGCTCAATATGAGTCTCCTGTCATAGGATAGCTCGGCAGGGTGGCTCTTGGATTTCCCAAGCCACTATAGTACACAGACTCTTGGCCTTACCAGCTTTTTGACCTCTCAGATCTACAATGGAAGGAGCTCAATGTGGTGCTCAGTCCTGACAGATCCCCTTCAGGGATGGCTCGAATTTCTCAAGCCCTCTGGTGCTCGATGCTACCTTTGGTCAGCTCGGGCCTCTGTCTTCTTACTACTTTTTTCTCTCTCTGTTCTTCCGTGTGTGTGGGTGTGTGTGTGTCCCTTCTTCTAGTCTGTGCATGGCTTTAAAGCCACTCGAGCTCATGGTCGTTCGATTCCTCTTCCAACTCCGTCGGATCGCCTGCTACAGCTGCGCTTGGAGTTCCCTGTCTTGGGGTCATCACCAGACTCACAGGGAGTAGCCACTTGTCCTCCTGCGAACTGCGCTAGCTTGTTTCGTTGGTTCGTTTCTTCAATTACGTCATGGAATGAGTCATCCGCCACCTTGGCGGTCAAAGTGGACCTCAAATTCTTCTAAATCAAAGCTTAACCCCTCGTTACATCTGGTCTTATCGTCGGGCGCGATATCAACTGTTAGATCTGGATCCCCCAGATCCAATGTCATCCACTCATTTCACGCGGTTGACTTGCTCGACCATTAACGCACAATGAGTGGCGGTTTTCTCTCTCCTCAGCTTGCCACGCATCGGGTGCTTAGTGGAATCGCTCCGTTTTCACCAAATTTGCTTACCACCCAAGGATTCCCCCGATGAATACCACTGGTTTTTAGAGCGCGGGTCTCGCCTTAGCCTTTAGCCTTTTTCTCCTACGATTTTCCTAGCTCCCATGCAACCGAGCGCTTGGGGCTCCTCATTTTCGAGGGTTTTTGCCCAGCGATGCATGATTAGCACACACTAATTGTGCATCAAAAACTCCCTTCGTTTCCCGATTCGGGCTTCCCAGGGGCTAATTTTGCCTCTCGCGCAGTCTCCATGGGCCTCGGTCAGCACACTTTGACCGATGTCCTCGTCGTTCCATGCTCGCTGCCAACTGCCACTGTTTTAGAGGTGTTTTTGATCGCTGCTCTCAGTTCTTTGAAGTCCATCCCGATTTGGTACAACCATGGTTCTTTTGATTATTCTTTATAGATCCAATTCAGATCATCAACCCCCTCTCACACATGAGTTCACCCACCATATATATATATACATATACATATATATATATAATTATATAATATATATAAATATAACTATTAAGTATAATATATATATATATATATATATAGATAAAATTACAATTATACAGATATAGCATATACATATACATATACATATACATATACATAGAGAGAGAGAGAGAGAGAGAGGTATTCTACAGTTGATGTCAATTGTTTAGGGGCTAATAGATAAATTATTTTAGAACTTAGGGATAGGATGATTTCATTCATTGCATTAAATTTATCATAACTCATGGATTTGATCACGATGAACCTTGCTTAATAACAACATATCAATGGTAATATATAAGTTTTGAAACCCTAGAATATGTCCCATAAAGAGAGAATGTAAACACTTGAATTTAATTTGAAGGTAATGGTGAGATTCATCCAAAGAGAGAGAATTTGTAATTATGATGATTAATAAATATGAATGGGATTTTGTTAAGTTTCCACTTGATAAATTCATCATAGGGAGTAAGAATTTTTTTTAATAGTTTTCATTTGAGCTACACAATTAGGGTTTTTGAATGCTCTTGAAATTAGCTTCGAATAGGTTAGTTAGACATTTTCCTATAACATATTTTTTGTGATGTTTGAGGCTGTGAAATTTTGAGGAGAAAGACATGAGATCTTAGGTACCTGTGGTAAAAATATTAAACTTTGGTTCACCGTACTTTCAGAGATATGGTTTTAGGAAGTTGGGGTTATTGAATACTCCTAAAATCAATTTCAAACAAGTTAGTCTGGCATTTTCACCATTTTTTTTTAGAGGTTTCAGATTATGAAATTTTGAGGATATAGAAGTAAGATATCTAGGTATCTATTATGAAAAGTTTAGGCTTTGTTTCACTGTAATTTTAGACGTCTCTATCAACTAACATAATTTATACACTGCTCTGAAACCATCTATAGGATGTCACTTAGCAGACTATGAACCCGACAGGTTCATCCTCTCTATTTCCTTGAGATGACTCCTTACCCTACACAAATTATTTTTCTACCCATTTAATTAGGTGTGATTTATGGATAAAATATTTCTTCATACTTAACATTATTACCACCTCCCTTACATGAATTTTGTTGCCACCCATCTCTATTTTTCCTTTATTCATTTGACATATAAATATTCAAATTAATGTTGGTTGCAAGCTTAAACAAGTGACTAGTATTACGTTGATGGTTGCATCCTCCATATCCATTAAAGTCTGCATGCTCGACATCGTCTCCAACTGATCTGATAATCACCCTATGAGTGATCTTAGTTAAGAATTATTAAATGGAGGTATTACAGACTCATGTGCTGGTGTGTGTCTAGGTTGTTTAAGCAACGGATCAATCAGATTACAAATGCATAGACACTTTAAATGGAAGACATCAGAGAAATACAATAAGCAAATATAAGAACACAAGAAATTAATAAGGAGTTCACCCTATCCTCCAAGGCTACATCTCCGGTCCAGATTTTAGTGGTGGCCTTCTTTTATTGTGTCTTAAAGCAGAGAATTACAAAGAAGGAGCTCAATATGAGTCTCCTGTCATAGGATAGCTTGGCAGGGGGGCTCTTGGATTTCCCAAGCCACTATAGTACACAGACTCTTGGCCTTACCAGCTTTTTGACCTCTCAGATCTACAATGGAAGGAGCTCAATGTGGTGCTCAGTCCTGACAGATCCCCTTCAGGGATGGCTCGAATTTCTCAAGCCCTCTGGTGCTCGATGCTGCCTTTGGTCAGCTCGGCCCTCTATCTTCTTACTACTTTTTGCTCTCTCTGTCTGCTCTCTCTGTTCTTCCGTGTGTGTGGGTGTGTGTGTGTCCCTTCTTCTGGTCTGTGCATGGCTTTAAAGCCACTCGAGCTCATGGTCGTTCGATTCCTCTTCCAACTCCATCGGATCGCCTGCTACAGCTACGCTTGTTGTTCCCTGTCTTGGCGTCATCACCAGACTCACAGGGAGTAGCCACTTGTGCTCCTGCGAACTGCGCTAGCTTGTTTCGTTGGTTCGTTTCTTCAATTACGTCATGGAATGAGTCATCCGCCACCTTGGCGGTCATAGTGGACCTCAAATTCTTCTAAATCACAGCTTAACCCCTCGTTACATCTGGTCTTATCATCAGGCGCGATATCAACTGTTAGATCTGGATCCCCCAGATCCAATGTCATCTACTCATTTCACGTGGTTGACTTGCTCGACCATTAACGCACAATGAGTGGCGGTTTTCTCTCTCCTCAGCTTGCCACGCATCGGGTGCTCAGTGGAATTGCTCCGTTTTCACCAAATTTGCTTACCACCCAAGGATTCCCCCGATGAATACCACTGGTTTTTAGAGCGCGGGTCCCGCCTTAGCCTTTAGCCTTTTTCTCCTACGATTTTCCTAGCTCCCATGCGACCGAGCGCTTGGGGCTCCTCATTTTCGAGGGGTTTTGCCCAGCGATGCATGATTATCACGCACTAATCGGGCATCAAAAACTCCCTTCGTTTCCCGATCCGGGCTTCCCAGGGGCTAATTTCGCCTCTCGCACAGTCTCCATGGGCCTCGGTCAGCGCACTTTGACCGATGTCCTTGTCGTTCCACGCTGGCTGCCAACTGCCACTGTTTTAGAGGTGTTTTTGATCGCTGCTCTCAGTTCTTTGAAGTCTATCCCGATTTGGTACAACCATGGTTCTTTTGATTATTCTTTATAGATCCAATTCAGATCATCAACCCCCTCTCACACGTGAGTTCACCCACCATCATTAGAGAAATTTTGAGGTCTAAAATGGGTCTCAAAACAAAAATGTACCACCAAAATCAACTTTGTAAGAACCAATAGGGTTCAAGATGATTATGTCAACCATGGGGGGATGTTTCACCATTTTTGGAGTTAAAAAGTAAAAAGATTAAAAAATTAAAAATTAAAAAAACTACTTTTTCAACTCTTATTTGCGACTTACCTCCCCATGGTTTTACTCAAATTTCGAGCGGGAGCACTCATTGGATGTACAATTTAATTCCTCATCCAAGGAGTACCCATGTTGCATACTTTCGATGGACCCTGCTACACGAATAATGAGAAATACATGAAAAAACATGATTGCAATCATGTTTTTCATGTATTTCACATTTTTCATGTAGCAAGGTCCATCGAAAGTATGCAACATTGGTACTCCTTGGATGAGAAATTTAATTTTGTAGCCAACAAGTGCTCCCACTCGAAATTTGAGTAAAATTGTAGGGAGATAAGTTGAAAATACGTTGAAAGAGTAGTTTTTTCTTTTTTTCCCTCTAAAATTTGATGATGTAATCTAATCTTATTTTATTATTTCCACTATTATTTTTTAATATCCTTAGGAGGCCCATTTTAAACCTCAAAATTTATCTAGTGATCCATCCTTGGATGTTTCATCTGGGTTAGGATTTGGATAGTAGATCCATCACCATGTATTTCCATTTGCATGGGGCGTGTTGCCACGTGCTTCTCTAGTCACCCCATCTAGGCATTAAGTGTCATAAGGGTTATTAGCATGGGGACATTATGCTTATATCAATTATTAGATCAATAAATATAGATGTTATTAGTGTGAGAAACATAGGGGTTATATGGGTCATTAGCACATGGGGGTCCTTGGGGGTTATTAGAATGAGAACTAATATCAAGGTTATGTAGATTATTAATATCATAAGATCAATTAGCATGGTGACCTTAAGGGTTATATGGGTTGTTAGTAGGGTGACCATAGGGATTTATAAGGGTTATGGGGGTTATTAACATATGGACCATATGGGTTAATAGTATATGGACCATGAAGTTTACTAATGTAGGATTATAACCTTATGTGTTATATAGCTTATTATAAAGAGTGCCAATTAGTTTATTAACACAAATACCACATAAAATGTAACCACTATTAACATGATGACTATAGGTTTTATTAACAAGACATTGATAGTGTTTTAATGTTTCATAGGTGACTAACATGGATTATTAAAATGATCCCCTTTTAGATGGTGTTAAAGATTTTTTACTATACTTGTGAATGTTTCTACATCCCAACCATTTACATTCTTTTGTTGGTCAGAAACAAGGATGTTCATTTGCATAATTTATTGGACCATATTACACTTAAGTTAACATTCAAAGGTTGCAATTACAACCTTTTATGGGCCCGATTGGGAGGGAGTTATTATTTTATCACTTTTTTTTCTTTCTAATGTACCCAAAATGTTATTGGAAGTAAACCTAATTTAGTTATTCATCAAAGTGATATTGGGCTTTCTTATAGTTATTATATATGAAACTAAAAATTTCATATAGTAATGTGCAAGGGTGGATAATTATACATGCATAATATATGTACAAGTGTTATGTTCACAATATTTATATGTCTATTTAATTCAAACTTTTAAGGCCGATATAACCTTTTTTTTCCAAAAATTATTCAATCTTTATTTTTTTTTTCCAAATCTATAGAAGAAATTATAATGAAAGTGAAAGCTTTCTATAGATATAAATTCTTAATTTTTTTTGAAAATTAATTATCTTGATAAATCTATATAATTAATATTTTTAGAATTATAATGAATCCCCAAGGTTTTAACACAAAAAACCAAAAATTGTTTTATTAAAATTTGTATTGAAGATCATGGGTGGAAAATTGTAGATATGATAACATTTGTGTCCAATATACTCTAGGTATTTATAGAAGTTGGAGATTAGTTTAAGATATTTTTTAACACATTGGATATGGGCAATTCATAATTTCAAGAATCCTTGCAACCATGGTCTACAATGGTGAATATAGTAGATCCATTTGCCCCCTCCTTACTCAATTTCACTATGACATATGGTAGTGAGACACGAAAGGAGTTGCTTGTAGTCATCGAGGTGGCGGTGGATAAAAATTATGTGTCATAATGACCGTTTATGGTATATGTGCGGCATTTGTGAGTCCATACATTTAATCTGAATGTTGTTTCTAATCTTATTGTGTTGTAGTGTCACACTCAAAGAAATGATGTCATACCACAAAAAAGTATGCAATATGGGCACTCCTTGGATGCTAAATTAAATTTTGTAGCTAACAAGTGCCCCCACTCGAAATTTGAGTAAAATTGTAGGGAGATAAGTTGAAAATATGAGTTTAACAAGTAATTTTTTCATATTTCCCTCGCAATTTCGATGATGTAATCTAATCTTGTTTTATTATTTCCATTATTATTTTATAATATCCTTAGGAGGCCCATTTAGACCTCAAAATTTCTCTAGTGATCCATCCTTTGATGTTTCATCTGGCTCAAGATTTGGATAGTATATCCATCACCATGTACTTCCATCTGTAGGGGGCGTGTTGCCACGTTCCCCTGCCTATTCGTCAAGTGGGGCGGTGACAATTTTCCCCCTCCCCCCGTGCTTCTCTAGTCACCCCATCTACGGATTAAGTGTCATAAGGGTTATTAGCATGGGGACATTATGCTTATATTAGTTATTAGATCAAGAAATATAAATGTTATTGGTGTGAGAAACATAGGGGTTATATGGGTCATTAGCACATGGGCGTCCCTAGGGGTTATTAGAATGAGAACTAATATCAAGGTTATGTAGATTATTAATATCATAGGATCAATTAGCATGGTGATCATAGGGGTTATATGGGTTGTTAGTAGGGTGACCATATGGATTTATAAGGGCTATGGGGGTTATTAGCATATGGACCATATGGGATAATAATATATGGATCATGAGACTTACTATTGTAGGATCATAACCTTATGTGTCATATAGTTTATTATAAAGAGGGCCAATTAGTTTATTATCACAAAGACCACATAACATGTAACGACTATTAACATAACAACCATAGGTTTTATTAACGAGATGTTGATATTGATTTTAATGTTTCATAGTTGATTGACATGGATTATTAAAATGACCCCCTTTTAGATAGTGTTAAATATTTTTTAATGTACTTGTGAATGTTTCTACATCGCAACCATTTACAATTTTTTGTCGGTCACAAACAAGGATGTTCATTTGCATAATTTATCAGACCATAATACACTTAAGTTAACATTCAAAGGTTGCAATTACAACCTTCTATGGGCCAGATTGGGAGGGAGTTATTATTTTATCACCTTTTTTTATTCTAATGTACCCAAAACATTATTGGAAGTAAACCTAATTTAGTTATTCATCAAAGTGATATTGGGCTTTGTTATAGTTGTGATATATGAAACTAAAAATTTCATATAGTCATGTGCAAGGGTGGATAATTATACATGCATAATATATGTACAAGTGTTATGTTGACAATATTTATATGTCTATTTAGTTCAAACTTTTAAAACCGACAAAACCTATCTAATTTTTCTAAAAATTATTTAACCTTTAAAAAAAATATTTTTCCAACTTCTATAGAATGAAATTATTTTAAATGAAATGTTGAAAAGTTTTTTTATAGAATATAAAAATATCTTAATACATTATGAAATTTACAATTATCATGATAAATCTATATAATTAATATTTTTAGAATTATAATGAATCCCCAAGGTTTTAACACAAAAAACCAAAAATTGTTTTATTAAAATTTGTATTGAAGATCATGGGTGGAAAATTGTAGATATGATAGTATTTGTGTCCAATATACTCTAGGTATTTATAGAAGTTGGAGATTAGTTAAGATATTTTTTAACACATTGGATATGGACAATTCAAAATTTCAAGAATCCTTGCAACCAAGGTTTGCAATGGTGAATATAACAGTTCCATCTACCCCCTCCTTACTCAATTTCACTATGACATATGGTAGTGAGACAAGGAAGGAGCTGCATGTGGTCATCGAGGTGGTGGTGGATCAGAATCATGTGTTATAATGACCGTTTGTGGTATACGTGCGACATTCGTGGGTCCATACATCTTATCTAGATTTTGTTTCTAACCTTATTGTGTTGTGCTTTCACACTCAAAGAAAGATTTGTGAAAAATTAAATGCTTCCATTGTCATGAATTCAGGAATTGTGCCACAAAGTGTCCATACAAAAAGGCAAGCAAGATGACCTCAGGAGGAGGAGCAGGTCAAGCTTTGGTTTCACAATTCGATCTTGAATTTACGCTCATTGCATGCAAGGGCAGCACAATGATGGGGAGCATGTGGTACTTCAACTCAGGTGCATCGTTCCACATGACGAGGAATAGAGGATTTTTTTGTGACCTGGAGGAGAAATATTTGCAGATGCACATCGAGATAGGGGACGACAAAAAGGTATAGCATGACCGGGATTGGTACAACCACCTTTTAAAGGGAGGTGGGCTCCCCCCTCAAGCTCAAGGATGTTATGTTCATTCCAGGCCTAAAGAAAATCTCATCTCTCTTACAATTTTGGAAGACCATGGTTATACTGTGATCTTTAGCAAAAGAAAGGAGTTCCTGAGACACATAGCCAAGGGACAGGTGAAGTAGATCGGAGTTCGTGTGAAGAACTTGTACAAGCTAGATGTGGAGGAATGTGTTGCATTAAGCACAAAGGCAGAGAAGGTGCAGAGACGCGAAGTCTATGAACTTTGGTACAAAATAATTGGCCATTTGCATCATGGTGCTTTGAAGATCATGCAATTGATAACCACAAGCCTCCCCAAAGGAGCACTTAAGCAGTGGGATGTATGCAAAGGATGTACCTTGGGGAAGTACACAAAATCAACATTCCATGATCGAGACAACCAAGCACATGTAATCCTTGAAAGGATCCACTTTGATGTCTGTTGATCTTTCTCGACAGCCTCCATTGCCAGGGATAAATATTTTGTCACTTTTATTGATGACTTCTCATGGAAGAGTTAGATTTTCTTCATGTGAAAGAAGGATGAGACATTATCCAAGTTCATAGAATTCAAGGCACTAGTTGAGAAAGAAATGAGCAAGAAGGTGAAGGCTCTCAGGAGCGATAATGGAGGTGAGTATGTGTTGAATGAATTTAAAAATTTATGTACAAAAGAAGGCATTCGACGAGAGTTGACAACACCCCGCAACCCACAACAAAATGGGGTGGCTAAGAGGAAGAACCATAGCATTGTTGGAACAATGAGGGCGATGTTGCATGATCAAGGCCTACCTCTAAATTTGTGGGTTGAGGCATGCAACATGACAATCTATTTGTAGAACCAGAGTCTTCATCAGGCTTTGGGCATGATTACACCAAAGGAGGATTTCTCGAGGAGAAAGTAAGATGTGTTGCACTCTAGGATTTTTGCAGCCTCCATTTGCTTCCATGTCTCCAAAGAATCAAGGAAGAAGCTAGAGATGAAAACATAATTGGGGGTATTTGTGGGTTACACAGAAAATCCCCATAACTATCATGTGTACTTACCATCCCTTAGAATGATAGTTGTACGAAGGGATGCAAAATTTGATGAAGACAAAGCAATGTGGATCACCCTTGAGAGGGAGCTTCAGATCCCACCAGAAGAGGAGATTTTAGCTCCAAAGGAGGAGCCTTAGGAAGTTTTGGAGCAACCACAAGTTGAGGAGAAGAGAGTGGAGACAACCACTCAAGCAAAACCATCTAGAGAAGGTAGGAAAAGGACCAGGGAAGTTGAGATACTCGTGCATGATGCGAGGGAGAATGTAGGTGCTCCTTCAAATTAGAATAAACAGAGAAGATCGCCAGATAGGTACACTCACTACATGGATCTAATGACTCAGCTTGTAGAGACTGAGCCATCCTCTTTCAAGGAAGCAATAGAGAAACCTATGTAGGTTGATGCAATGGTGGAGGAATACAAATCCATTATAAAGAGAAATGTTTGGGAAGTGGTCCCAAGACCATCAAATAAATCAGTTGTGGGTTCGAGATGGATCTTCAAAGTAAATCACGCAACATACAGAAGCATAAAAAAGTACAAGGCTAGATTTATGGCCAAGAGGTACTCTCAAGTTGAGGGGAATGTCTATGAGAAGACCTTTGCTCCTGTAATAAGGTACTCATCCATCAAACCAATTATTTCTCTAGCTGCACAAATGGGGTGGCAAATCCACCAGATGGATGTGAAAACAACATTCCTTAATGGAGTTATTAAGGAGGAGGTTTACATTGAGCAACCAAAAGGCTTCGAGAATTTTGATTGGGAGTCTCATGTGTGCAAACTCAAGTGAGCGTTGTATGGTCTCACGTAAGCACCCCATGCTTGGTACACCAGGATCGATAGCTATCTCACCAGTTTGGGCTTCACCAAAAATGAAGCAGATGCAAACCTCTATCATATATTGGTAGAAGTTAAATTGTTGACTATTGCCTTATATGTTGATGACTTGATTTTAACTAGTGAGGAGCAACTGATCAGATCTTGCAAGGAGGACCTTGCAAGAGAGTTTGAAATAAAGGACATGGCTCTCATGCACTACTTCCTCAGATTGGAAGTATGGGAAGGCGACGAGGTATTGTTTATCTCTCAGGGAAAGTATGCCAACGAGATACTTTAGAGGTTCCACATGGGCAGTTGCAAACCCATGGAGATATCTCTAGTGACTAAATGGAGGAAAGAGGATGCTAATTCAGGTGAGGAAGTGGATTTTATTGTTTATTGGTAGGTTCTGGGTTCACTAATGTATCTTGTGAACACACAATTAGATATGTGCTATGCAGTCAATCAACTGAACCAAGCTATGGTTAGGCTAACCAAGTTATTTTGGAGGGCAATTAAGCATGTTCTACAATACCTTAGAGGCACTACTCAGTTTGGACTATGGTACATACAAATAGAGGGAGTGAAGTTATTTGGCTTCATAGATGAAAATTGGGAGGGGAGTCCATCAGATTGAAAGAGTACATCAGGTGGAATTTTTAGTGTTGGGTTCGCAGTTGTTTCCTAGAACAGGAGGAGGCAAATATCTATGGAACTCAGCTCGGTAGAAGCAAAATACATGGTTTCCAGTCAAGCAACATGTGAAGTGATATGGATGAGAAAGATACTTGTTCAATTGTTTAGTCAGATGATGGATCCAACTGTGATAATCAAAGTTGCATCAAACTCTCTATAAATCTTGTTTTTCATAATCGATACAAGCATATATATATTTGGTATCACCATTTAAAGGATCGTGTATAGAGGTAGATAATGTTGTTTCAGTACATTCTGACATAGGAAAAAGATGTTGGTAATTTGACAAAGGCCTTGTTAAGAGGGAAGTTCAAGTTCCACAAGTGCAGGATATGGGTGGTTGATAATCCCTTTCTTGCTGAGAGGGAGCGTTGAAAAATGAATCAATAAATTCTCAATTTTATATTACCTTGATTAAATTGAGAAAATTCGAATTTCCACACTAGCAGACAACTTGGATGATGTTAGCTTGTGTGACATGGATTGTGTCACCCAGTTTACTCAATAAATTTGAGTTGGATGAGTTAGAGTTCAGTTTTTTATGTGTGATTTCTAATTTGTAGCAATCAAGGTAAGTTATTGCAGGTTGTTTTAAGTTAAACTAGCTCTAACTTTTGGAGGAACTAGTGGAAGGTCAGTTAAGCAGTGGGACTTTAGTCAAACTCAGTGATCATCCAATTAACTGGTCAATCAACCCAAAATAGCTAGTTCATGGAGATAATTTGAGTTACCCAATTGAGGTGGAGATTCCAAGGTAGTTTAACATCAGTTGTAGAGTAGTCCTGAGTGTATAGGTGTTGCATGTAGTCAGATGATCAACCTAAGGAATTGCACAATTCAATTAGAGAAATTTCCTAAATAATAGGGGATAATTCCTCAAGAAAGAACATAAGGAAATAAGAGCTCAATTTGAGGAAATTTTTTATTAACTCTGGGTTAGAGGCCTTCAGTGAGCAGAGAGATAAGTTGTGCACTTGCAGGGTGAGCTCAGTTGAGAAAATCAATTGTAATTCATCTCTGTTCATTTGATTAATGCAAGAAGGCATTAGGGGTTTTAACAGATTGATTTCCTCAAATAAAAATACTTGTTACATGTATTTTATTTCTTCTTGCATGTTTGAGATTTATTTCTAAATTGCAAATTAATGTCCGTAGAGCAGTAATGTAGGTTTGTGTCTTGTGATTTGTATTAAAACTTTATGAGCAATTGTAAATCTATAGCCTAATTTATACATCTTTGGCATTCCCACCCTCAAAGAAGTCAAATAAATTCTTTCATTGCTCTTAACTTTTATGGCAACTTCAAGTATCCTAATCAATAATGACAAGACTAGTATTTTCTTTTCTAACTGTAAAGAGGTGATTTAGTGTCATTTAGTGCATGTTTTAGAGTTTTGCAGAGCCAATATTCTGTCCAGGCATTTGGGGCTTCCTTTGGTTTTAAACCCTAAAAGGATTTCTTACTGGCTAGATATGATTCAAAAGCTCTCTAATTGTTGAAAATTGGGCAGCAACAATGAAAATTTCCTCATTAAAAATCAGTGGAAAAAGTTTAGTTTTTGACCCTTGACTAAGTCAAACACAAAAAATCAAGTCGGCCTAGAGAGAGAAATTGACCCTCCAAGACATCACATAAATTAGTGTTCGTTGAACTCATTTGGATACCTCATCACATCAACACATCTTCATCAAATGGTTTAATATATTTTGAAATTGCAGGTCGAGTCCAGACGTGTGAAGGACAAAAAAGAGATTTATGCTGACTGCATTGACTTTATGTTTTGGGCACTCTTTGACCAACATTGAATCTATTTTCTTTGGGATATATTTTGCTACTATGACCAAATACTTTGACTATCTTGGAGGCTGAGTGAAGGAGACCTTGACTGAGTTTTTCTGTGCACTTTGACTAAGGTTGACCACAAGGTTGACTAGGGTTTTGACCATATGGTTTGACCAAATTGCAGAAGGTCATTTTGGATTTGTTTTGACTAGATTTGATCGAGAAAGGGAGGCTGAGTTCATTACTGGTTTGACCGAAATTTTCTGAGCAAGTTTGAGTGTCGACTTGATTGGTTAGGGTAGGTCATTGATTGCACTTCTATAGGGCCAAAAATTGTATACTAATACTTTGACCATATTTGACTTTATCTCTTATATTTTTTTGGATTTGGATTGGTGAAGGCATTGAATTTGACTTGTTGATGGATGTACTATTTGTTGAATATTGATTATCTAATAGAAGAACAATTTCGTTGGGTTTCCCCCTTGTTCGGTTTTTCCCTAGTCTTTGACCTAAATCTATGTGTCTCATTGATCTTGGTTGTCTTCTTTCTATTGTGCATAATGTTTAATGTTATATCTACAATTGCTTATTGTTATTGGGTGATTGAATGTAAATTGGAAAAGTAAATGCTACTGGAAGAAGAAATTGTTTAAATGTTTGTTACTACATAGAACATTGTGAAAAATTAACATGGTTTCATAGCTGAGGTGAAGACAAGCCCAAGGAGACAAGATCAATCAACCCTTTGAAGATATATTATTTTCTATTGAAGATAATTTGACTTTGTCAAGATGTCTACCTCGTACTTCAAGCTTGAGGATAAACTAAATGAATTCTCCAACTTTTTTGCTTGGAGGGCAAGGGTGGATCTGACTTTGGAATAAAATCATGTTATGGAATATATTGAAGGCAAGGTACCTGAGCCTCTAAAAAATACAACTACTATTGTCAAGTCCAAGTATAAGAAAGGAGAGATCAAAGCTAAAAATATCATTATTGATTGCTTAAAGGATCATATGATTACTTATGTGTCAAATATGAAGAAGTCTAAGGAAATGTATAACAAGATTATTAGAATGCATGAGGTCAACAATTTGAGCCATATCATCACTTTGAAGAATCAACTCAAGGTGAATAAAGGTGAGACCATTCAAGCATACTTCGTGAGGATGTCTCAAGTCAAGGACTAACTTTTGTCTATTGTTGAAATTATACCCGATAGAGAGTTGGTGTTAGTTACACTTGGAGGCCTCCCTATGTATTGGGAGACATTTATCACAACCATTAGCAACAATGAAAATATCCCTACATTTGATGAGATCTTAGGCAAGTGCACTCTAGAGGAGTCAAGGATGATCTCTAGAAGAAGAATTCAAAAGCATGAAGAAGGAGAAGCTACTTCATTTTCTTCTCAAGCCAAGAAGAAGAAAGAGAAAGGAAGGCCCTCAAATTGGAAGTCAAGAAAGCAAGGTCAAGGGTTCAAGAACAACAATAGAGGAGTCAAGAGGTAAATGTCTAATATACAATGCTCCAATTTGCACAAGCATGGCCACTATGCTCAAGATTTTCTGGAAGAAATAAGTTCTCCAAGGAACAACTTTGATCGAAGAGGGAAGAGAGGAGAACCCCCTACCCGATAAGAGACTCGTCGTCCTCCAAAGAGATCAGGGAATTCAAGGTATGATAAAAATGCAATTGAAACTCAATATGAATAATTTATTATTTCTTCTCTTTCTAGTTCCTTTCCAATGGATTCTTTTGATATCTAGTTAGTAGATAATGGGGCCTATAGACACTTCATTTGTTATCGTGAATTCGTCTCAAACTTGGTTTAAAGGGATTCCAATTTGAATTTTATTCTTGGAGATAGCGCTGCATATCCTATTAAGGGGACTATGGCTATTTCTTTTCATTTGGATTTTGGTCAAACTATGCATTTACAAGAGGTTTTATATGTGTTGAGATTGAAAAATAATCTTATATTTATATTTTCCCTAGAGGACAAAGGATTCAAATTTTCTTTCATATATGGAAATCTCCTTGCTTGGCTAAGGAATTCTAGCTTGAAGGATGTCTTCACTCTGGTTTCTAGAATCGAAGGCCTTTACAAAGTCAATGGGAGATATATCCAAGCATTGGTCCATGATAGTACTCATCAATGTGAGTTGTGGCATTGAATATTTTCTCACCTTCAATGCAAAGCTTTGCCTAATGTGAGAAATATGGCTTTTGGGATCCCTGAGATATGACTAGATCATGATGGAGTTTGTTAAGGATATTCTAGTGGAAAACATGTGAAGGGACCATTCCCTTCCAGTAGCAGCATGTCTAATCATATACTTCAACTTATGCATTATGATCTCTGTGGACCCATGCTTGTGACCTCTCTTGGTGGCTATTTGTACTACATAATCTTTGTGGATGAGTTTTCCCGTAAGACATGGATTTTATTCTTAAAGAAAAAGGACCAAGCATTTGAAATGTTCTGGGACTTCAAGGCTCTAGTGGAAAGTCACACTAGAAATAAGATCAACATTTGTAGGACTGACAATGGAGGAGAATTCACTTCAAATGAATTCATTGAATTTTGCAATGAATATGGAACTAAGGAGACCCTCATACCTTATAAACCTGAACAAAATGGTGTAGCTGAAAAGATGAACATGATTGTTATGGAAGCATCCAAAGTTATGCTACATGATCAAAAGTTTCCAATATTTCTGTGGGGGGAATTTTTTAACATTGTTGCCTATGTTCAAAATATAACTCCTCACCAAGTCTTAGGTGAAAATACTTCTAAAGAAGCCTTCACAGGTATGATGCTAGAGGTTGGACACTTGAGGATCTTTGGCTACCCCGTTTACTTTCATGTGCTGAAGGAGAAAAGGACCAAGTTGGAAGCTTCAGGAAAGAAAGGTACTTTTGTTGGTTATTTTGAAAATTATAATGCTTATAGAACATATGTACATGGTCAAAGGAACATAGAGTTTAGCAGGGATGTTGATGAATATGTTACCCTTGGGAAAGCAAGGGACACTCCTCCCCCTGCCAATGCTGAGAGAGAGGATGATGCCATGGATGTACACAAAGAACCTTTTATGCCTGAGTCTGAGCTTGATTCTACTGATGAACCCATGGCACCCATGGATCCCTTAGACCCCCCTCCATGTGATCCTTACTCTACTAGAAAGAGACCATTATGGCTTCGTGACACTTTACAAGATGCTGAGAGACATGTTTCCTCGAGACGAATCTTCAAATATTTCAAGAAGCCATGTCGATACCAAGGATACGTTGTAGCTATGAGCAACATTATACAAGCTGAACCATGCACTTTTGAAGAAGTTGTGAAAGAACAAGTTTGGAAGCATGCTATGGCTAAGGAATATGCAATACAAGGAAAAGACCCTCTATTGGAGGTTTTTGCAGAAGCCCCTATAAAAATAGCCCAAAAATATGTTTGTAGTGGAGGTCACTAGCGGAAGTGGATGGGAAGATGTTTTAGTGAATGTTTTTTTAATGGTGCGTCTATAATATAAAAACGCACCAGTGCTTTACTATACATATAAGAACCAATTCCTAATATAACATGGTGCATTGTGGAATATTTATTTAAAAAATAAAAATAAAAGTAAAAAACCTGTGATAAATAATAAAGAGCACTGGTGCATATACTACTCAATAGCACCGGAAAATGATTAAATTTACAAAAATGTCAGTCATAAAGTTCATTGTGCCCAGTCCCGTGCTATACTATGATGATGACCTGGTACTAAACCATTACTATAACACCCTAATGGGTACATAATATACCACAAACCAGTGCTTACATGAATTGATAACATTAGATAAAGGTTAAATTTAAAAAATTGTTGGTGCTATATCTACCCATAACATTGGTTCACTTCCTGTATTAAAATGCCCCAATGCGTACTTAGAAAGAGCATTGCTATAGGTTTTTAGTTTTCAAAAAAATGTGTTGTTATATTACAATGACGCATCAATGTTGTTCATGTATTAAAATGCCCTAGTACGCCTTAGAAAGAGCACCACTAGGGGTCTTTTAAAATGTGGTGTTATATTCCCACAGAGCATGTGTGGTTAATTATTTAAAATGCACCGATGCATCTTAACAAGAGAAACACTATAGGGCTTTTATTTATTTTTAAATGCGGTGCTATCTTCTTATGAAACACTAGTCTTGTTGATTTATTAAAATTCCCCGGTCCATCTGTGAAAAAGCATTGCTAGGCAGTTTTTAATTTTTTTAAGATGCAGTGCTATAGTCAAACAAATCATTAGTGTGGTACATATATTCGAATGTCCCAGTGTGTCTTAACAAGAGCATTGCTATATGGTTTTTAATTTAAAAAAAAAGGTGGTGCTCTTGGATATTTTACGCACTGGTGCAGCTATAATAACACACCGAAACAAAGTTAAATAAAAAAACCTACCGGTCGTAAATTTCATTTTTACCATCTACAGTGTTGTAGAGCTCTAAAGCACCAATACCACTCTTTCCTCATGCAAGCACCCTGTCGTCGGTGCTTCCCTTACTCACCATCCTTCTATACCAAACTCATAGTGTGGCTTTCCAATTCTCTAAAAAGGTGGTGAAATTTGTTTTCTCAATTACGTGTCAACAATGCGTCCCCGATGACCAAATGTCTTGGTAATGTCCATGTTTCTCTCTAATTTATTTTTTTAGCTTATTAGAATTGAAAAATAGGTCAAAAAATCCATTGTTTTTTTTCCTACGCGGTGCATTCGACAACTTCGAATCACACTGATAGCGGTGCACCCCATAAATTTACAGGGTGCACCGTAGTTCGGTATGTGAACCTAACACACTGTTGTTTTTGAGGTGTGTTTCGTAAATTAAAACGCACTGGGAAAAGATATAATTTCGACGTCGATGTGTACATTTTTAGGTTATGCTCAATGTGTTTATATTTACCAAACACACCACAAACATAATATTAAAAAATATAGCTTGGTGTGCTCTATAACTTGAACTTTCTATATTAGTGCGAAAAGGTTATAGGTGCAATAGTGTGTAAGTTTGTCTAGACACACTACATTGAGAATGTATTTATGCAAACCAAAAGTGGTGCATCATCCGGTGTTTTTGTGTTTGATAACGCATTGGAGCTAGTGTATTATTGTTTTTTGGGCACATCAGGGATTTGTTTTCCTTTTTAATTGAAAGTTATGTTTCCATATTTATAAATACAATTTTCATTTCATAATTTTTTTTTATGTTTTATGTATGAGGTTGATGTATTTTATATGTCAATCATGTAGGAGAGATGTCAGCAGAGGGAGCAACACTAGGAGCAGGAATAAATGACATACCAATACAATGTGTTCCGACCATGGGATGTTGGAGAGAGGGAGAGGGATTTCTACCCTTGTCCTATTAGTGTAGCAACCCAAGCGCTCATAACGAATGTAGGCCCCCATAAGTACTATGAGGAGGCTACATCCTTGAAGATGCACTCTATCATTTTGGCACATCTGATCCGCTAGTAGAGTGTCCAGGAGCAGGATTTCTATGTCAGTCTTGAGATGGGGTATAGGCCCTTTGAGGAGGACATATATTTTATCACTAGCCTATCCAAGAGAAGGTAGGATTTTCTTGAGTTCCTCGATGTCTCCAATGGGGTTGTAACAAAGAGTTATCTTGTCTACTCTCATAGATATGTTGGGGATCACGTAGTTTTTCCAATATATTTTTAGGTGTGTGGTGGACATCTATAGATTTCTTCTTTTGTTACACAGGAGGTTAGGTGCCTTTCAATATTAGTGACCACCATTGCACACTATACTAGTGATGGGAAGCACATTAGTTTCCCTAATTTTTATTATGTAGATTCTTTGATACAGGCACCACGATGTATCAGATGGTCTGCCATTATTTTAAGGCAATTTTGTATGGATTTAGATAAATGACATGTGATGATACATGGGAGGATGAACTTCCCTTTCACTTCAGAGATTCTTTTTGTTTTTGTTTTTAGAGGTTTCCACAGACAAGGCCTACATTTGATTTTCGCCCTCCTATGCCAATGAATGAGGTGCAGATGTGCATGTGTGGCAAGATGATAACTAAGAGAGGCATGCTAAAGTATATGGCCAGGATTTTCAGCTAGGCACTAGCATTATTGGCCAGTGAGGATGACCATGCATTTATCTTGTTGTCGTTTCTATACGCGGGTATAGAGTGGAGACCGTGTCCCAACATCCTCTTCACATTGGATGAGCATGCAGATGATAAAGGTAATATTAATGTTTTCTTTAAATTAATATAGTTTAATTTTTTATCTTAATTACTTAGAATAAAAATTGTTCTAGCACCTTCTTTAACTTGTTTTATTAAATTATTTAATGAAATTGTCTAATTATTGATGTGTACTATATATTTTGTAGAAATAAACACATTCTGTGGGGACATGCCTCCTCCCCCACCAGAGGGAGTAGATGAGGAGATGGGCGAGGCCCAAGAGGGTGAGGCACATCCTCATATGAAAAGGGGCGTGCGCATCTGGGCCCGTAGGGATGGTCTGAGATTTAGGATGGACTACTGTGACCGATTGTCTAGATTTTTTGTTGAGGAGGGAGTCAGCCTTGTGACGGCTCGATACATCAACCCAAATCCTAGGTTCATGGATCTCTTGAGAGACTATCCGCATGAGATGATATCTTATGCATCATATCATTGGAACTAGTAGGCTATCGACAGAGTGGAGGGATGCAGAGCATGCAACGCTAGATACGTCAGATGAGTCTTCATGCAATGCTACCTCTTCAGATCATGATGATGAGGGAGGCAATCATGCTTCTGGTAGTACTACCCCATCATATCATGGTTAGGTTGTCAGTGGTCCTCTCGTAGTACTACCCTATTAGATTGATTCCATGAGACTTTGGTGAAAGAAAACAAAATTCTCTTTCAATCCTAGTCATTATCCTTGTCAATTAAATTAGATACATATTTTATCATTGATTTATCATCATGATATTCTAGACTTTTGAAAAATTTAAGAGATGCTATGAATCATTTATTCCATGGCATTACTCCTTCATTATTCTTCATGTTATAATAAATGATATTCTCTAGACGTGTGACTGTGACCCCATTTTTTAGCGAAATAAGGTTTGCTTTGATTATGCACTAAGGATTTATCCCTTCCCTTGCAAAAATTTTCCAAGTGCGTGTTATTTAAAACTCATGTAATATTAGATTTATTAATGGTGGAATATTTTATCATGTTGTGACTTGCAAATAACATGATTTTTATTTTTCAGCATGAGTTTTTTTAAATCGCAAAATCTAGGGAAGGGGAAGAAACAATATAGATAGAGGGTTGGGAATAAGAAGAGACAAGAGGCCCAAAGGTTTAGTGCACTTTGATGGAGACTCAAAAGAGTTAAGGCAATTGCTGAAAACAAGTGTTGTAAACTTGATTGGTCATCTTGTTGTTCAATCCCCACAACCATCTATTCATAATAGGAGCAACATTGGTATTCCAGTGGCCCCTCATGTTTCAGCCCCAATCGCCATCCCTGCCAATGATGGTTGGAAAAATATTATCCAACCATAAATTTTACGGCCTATTCAAGAGTGGCCAATAGTTTAGTTGTCTCCCCCTCCACTCCCTTTTGAAGCACATGTATCACAACAGTTGCATTTTTTTGCCTCACATATTGTTACCACTCCTCAACCAAAAACTTAATCTTCCATACTTGTTATCCAATATCCTCAACCTGCTACCACTCTTTAGAAACAAAAAGGCCCAACTCACAAAATCAAATTCCTCTCATGGCTCATCTCATTCTATTACCTCTCATCCCCATCACAATGAATAGGAACAACACGCTGAAAGTGCATTGAGAACAAATACTGTATCACATGGCGTAAGTGACAACTTATTTATATTTTCAGATATGATATTTTGTGTGTGGATAGACTATGCTCCCATTTTTGTTCCTTGCTCAACATCATAGTATTTTAGTTTGTTTTCTGGATTTTCAGCATTTACTTTCACCATAACTATAGTTTTATTATGTGACATCACATATATGGATGCATGGACAACACAAATAGCACATCTATTTTGATTTTTTTATGATACATATGCCACATATTTTTGGGGATATATATGTCTTTTGTTGATTATTATGGATGATACTTGGTGTTGGAGATACAAGGGAAACCATGGGAGGCACAAGGTGATTCTAGTTTGTCATTTTCTATTTGATGTTGATGGTTTGGCATGTTTATTTTCTCACTTATTCATGGATATTTTTGGATACATATCGATGGTTTTCCACCTTCATACTAGAGGGGTGTGGTACCTCAGGAAACATAGTGTAACGTACACCCTACTAACCCTAACCCCAACTAAGGGTAAAAGGAGGCAATTACTATGCTAACCCAATATCCAAAATCTCATTATGGAAATGGGGTCTAGGTTGTTGATCTTCTCAAAACAAGAAATGGATGTGATCATTGTGTTTGTCTCATCAAGACCTTTCCAACAACATAAAATTTGCTCTGATCTGATTCCCAGATTGAAAGAAATGGTTGATTAAAGATTGGATTATCAAATTTTGCAACGTGATCAAGCCTACCCTTATGTTTCCCACATGGTTATCCATGTCATAGGTCAAATATCAATTACCAGCCCATTTTTGTCCAGGTTATATATATATATATATATATATACACACACACACACACATACCACCTGCTCATACTCATTAAACCTCTTTAGCAAGTCCCATTGCATAATCCACATATATCATGGATGTAGTACACTGTGCAACCCCCTCTCCCTGCCACCTCATCCCGAAGATTTTATCTTAGGAATCTCTTGAGTAGTCTCTCGGCAGAGATTGTGTGGAAACTTGTGGACCTCACTGCTGATGTGGCCCAATACCTCTGCACGACTCCAACCTTTCACCTTTCTGCAGTGAGGTCCACAATTTTCCACACAATCTCCTTTCACCTTTCCACGCCAAATGTCAGGAGTTTAAGGTATGAGGTGACTTCACGACTCTAAACGTTGGGGACGTCATCTTGGTCACACCCTCCACATCATGAGCCACATATCTGCGGGTTCCAATATACAAGGTACCACATAACTGACATAGATTACGTTGAATAAGAGGAATCGTATGTCCATTCATCATTTCGTGATGGGGTGTTCAACTAGCTCCAAAGTACCAAGTCACCCCGGGGAGACATGTGGATCACTGTAAGCATTCAACTCTCGATGGTTCAAATTTATCTTGTTTCGCCTATGGTTGTTGCGCTTGATCACTTAGATTATCAAGCTTGAGCATCTCATCTCCTCCAAGCCCTAATATTCCAACCCTTTTCGTATGCAATATATGTGAATACTTGGGCCTTTCTTCCCTCAGAACTCGATCACAATGGTTCTATTAGATATTTTCCTATTGCATTTTAGTGCCCAAGCCCTTAGATTATCAATACTTGACCCCCCTTCTTGATGCATATGCACATAGATATGCATAAGGCTTGGACCCAGTGGTTTTTCAAAGGGACATAGTCCAAGTCTTGGTTGTCGTGGTTCTAATAAGAGTTTTTGGGGCCTGACTTCAAAATGTGGCATGTCAATGATTTGAATGGAAATTCACCCATGGATTTTAACCATTGTAATGTAACCAAAGGATATAAATAACTCACCTATGGTAATGTAACTAAAAAAAGGCTAAAAATAACAACTCTCCTTTTGTAAGAGGGAAGATTTTCCAGCGCAATGTAGTTGCAATTGTCATTTTTTGATCTAATAAAAGTTAGTTCCTAATTTATTATCCAGTTTGGTTTACTTTTTTTCTTTTCCTGGTACGACAATTATTCAAATATTGGGCCCCAAAGATTCATATTAGTGGTATCAGAGCTAGGTTATGACTCCACAATAATTAAGGTTCTATAAGAGTTTCCATGGTGGATCCATCGGCTATTCCCTTCACGTATTTTCCATTTTTTTACTAGTATCGATGGAGGGAGGAGAGATTGAAAAAATATCGAGTGAATGCACCATACGTTGGATATTTTGTGGGATTTTTCTCTTGATTTCTTGGGAAATTCCTTTGGTGAAACACAATTTGTAGGGTATTCAGAGGGCCGAGTCCACATTTGATTTTTCTTTCTCAAAGGGGAGACTAGAGATCTTCAATTGGTTCCAAGCCCTCATTTTCCTAGAAATTTGGATAGTTGTCGACCTTTCAAAGGAATATGGTACCTTGGATGAGATCGATTTCCATGGCTAAGTGCTATCTTCTCCCCATCTCACTGGTAGGGCAATCCTACCACAGTATCTCTGCCTCCATGGATCCAAAAAGTATGTGAAAATACCTTATTTTCACACTTTGTACCCAGAGAACTTCTCATAAAACCTTAATCTGTAAAAAAAAGTTGTTAGAAAAGAACAGGCTGAATGAGTTTGAACTATGTAAGGGAACTTGCAAACATTTTTGGGGAAGGTGAAATAGTTTGAGAGAAGTTAAAAGGTTTGTCGGTCAGCAAGCTACCATGAATTACTAATGTTAGGTGAAATCATCGATGATCACAACATCGAGACAATCTCATTATCTCTGCTTGAAATGAATTTTCTGATTTGCAACAGCATATTATGACTCTGCAATTTTATTCCAGACAGATTCGACTAATAGCAGACGGTATTCAATATTCGTATTTATAGAATTTGGTTGTGGCAGGGCATAGTCGAGGCGGCAAAGTGGCATTCGAGCTGGCCTGAACGGTGATTTTGAGGTTCCCTCCCAATTTTGTGAGGTTAAAGGTTCATCGGAACTATAACAACATCAGCATTGCATAGGTGTCCTTGGCCCCCATGAATGTTGGGGAGCCCTTCGTGTCCATTGGAAATAGTGTATAAGTCGATGGCACTATGTTGGATGACATATTACCCCTGATGGAACCCTCGTCGTCCATTCCAGTGAAAATAAAAGGCACTAATGCAATTTCTACTCCAATTGTTCAGGCATTTACATACGCTCTCAAAAATATTGACAAATATATTGCATTCCAAGAAGGCAGAAACGAAATTTATGAGTATGGACACCAGGGAACCCTACCACATAGTTGTTGAGGAAATAAAGTTAGTGCTCTTGAATATTGATGTTCTTGCAGGCAGTTTGAGTGGTTCAAATAAGGTTATTAGCACATTACGTGCTTTACACCATGTCTTGGGAGGTGTATTAAGTCAAAATGATTCCTACTTTATTCTTTATGGCATAAAGACATTGCACCTTTGTGTACGGTAACAACATTCAATAGATTTAAGGATTTCCTGCACTTTAGAGGCACATACAAAGGTTTCTCATTATCTTGGTCTTGAAAGTCATTTAGGGCATCACATTGCCAAGCGCTAAGTGGACTACATACTTGGAGATAATCCTCTCAATTTATCATAAATGGTGGGATATGGTTTTCACTTCCCTCGATATGTTCATCACCTAGCTTCATTTTTACAACTCAGTAACAATATATCATTATCATATATCATGTCATGGTGGCTTGAGCTTATTTTGTGAAAGAAATCCCAACCCAAATCTTTTGGTGGGGGCATTTGTGGGAGTAGATTTGGCTTCATATTATATGGTTAATATGGCCTACATCGAAAGGGTGTTTTGTTTAAGCATAGCAGAAGCACTTAGATTTCTTGATAGCTTTATTGCAATCAATCTTGTGAAAATCTACAAAGATAAGCCACCATATCTCTACCAAATAGATCGACAAGCAATCTCGAGGTTCATTACAAGGTATCTCTATCCTCGAAACCTTGTTCATCATGGTTATGGGTCCACCACACAAAACCCTTTGCCAACAAAGTCCATTTTCTCGGCCACACATTTTCCACCTCACAGTTGTCCCACCAGCATTACAGGGTATCTCTATCCTCGGTTCTTCATTCATCATGGTTATGGGTCAACCACACAAAACCCTGGCCATCGAAATCCATTTGCTTGGCCACACACTGTCAATATCAAAATTGTATCGCAAGCATTAGAGGGTATCTGTATCCTCGAATATTCATGCATCATGGTTATAGATTATCAACAAACCCTTAGTGATGGTTCAACCCCGCAAAACCCTTGTCTTCTGTTAGTATCCTATAATCATAGGTAACTTCATTCTTCAGCTGTTTATTTGGCATTGCTCCTATGATGAAGACATCTAGCTTGATTGGGCTTGGTTGATTTCAATTTGCCTAATCCTTCATCACCTTACTGCACCCTTCATACCCTGCCCTCCATTTTTTCACCCCTCCATCATTTTCATCCTTTACACACATAAACAAGCTTAGGATAAAAAAATAAAAAATATTAGCTTAAAAATGTTTAGAAGCATTTTTTAACATTAATTAGAATAAATTAGTGAGGTTATATTAATAGAACTAGGTTAGAGTTGTTAATAATAAATTAATTATTAATTAACTAATAATTAATTAAGTTAGTAATTAGGTTAGTGTTTACGTAGCAAAAAAACAAATGAGAAACATTAAAAAAAATAATAATACAATTATAATATATATATATATATATATATATATATATATATAAAAAAAAATAAAATTAACAAACTTACCATGCTCCCTCTCTTCAATCCCCCCGCGCTCTTCATCACTCAAGCCATGGTGGGGGGGAGGGTGCAAAATAGATGGTTTTGAGGAGGAGGCCTCCACCCCCACGTGGCACAGCCTCAGCAATTCGGAGCCCCCCCCTCCAGGAGGGGTCCGAAATCCACTTTTCCTTCTTCAAAACCGCCTTCCAAAAACCATTTTTCGGCAGTTTTACCATTATGTTTCCGAGAGACATTCTGAACAAACGATAATGAATTTTGAAAAACTGAAAGAGGTTTTTGTTCATCACAGCCTAAAGAACAATAACCTCTCCTAGAATTTACACAAGTGTCTTCAGTTGGGAGAATCAAATCTCTGAGTTTACCCCTATTTTCAGCAGTTCAACCTATTTTTTGTGGCATTCAGTCCAAGATTTTCAGGGATTTGTGTCTATCTTTGGCTAAGGTAGTTGAATTTGACCTCCTTATCCTAGGAGAGGATCTCTTCTATATTTTGTTAGAGTTCGAATTATAATAAGGAAGAGGAAGAAATTCATAAGAAGGGAAGAGTCCCATTCTGTAACGGTTCTCACTGTGTTTCAAGTGACGGTTTGCAAATGAATAAAAGATCAGTTGTTCAGGATTCAAGAGGTGTACCAAATGGTGAAGTTTTCTTTTGTTGTTGTGTGTTTATCCACTGTATTTATTTCTCTGTATTTTTGAATCCTCAATTGTAAAACAAAAAGTGAAGATTAAGATTTTCTATTTGAGCACCTTATTTCTGGTTGTGTTACAATTTACATGTTTTCTACTGATGCCAAATCGAGGAATTCTTAATTTCTCCTAGGTTCTGCTAAATTTCTCTCTCCTTCTGTCTTTTCAATCCATTTTATTCTCAGATATCCATGCAATGCACCTAGCTTGCCCTGTTTCACTCCCATTTGTTGTTTCCGCAAGCTGATCACCCCAAGCCTTTGAATCCATTGCCCAATGGCCCTCTCCCTTGCTTTCCCCACCAAACCCATTTAAAAAACCAAACTTGTGCTCATTAACTAGCCTAATATCCATTCAGCCAACAAAGCTAAATCTCAAAGAGAGAACCCTCTCTGAAGCTGGCAGGGCTAGATCCCAGCTCCAAAAGTAGTTTTGATGTTACCTCAGTGATTTTGTTTTCAGCCTTGAAATTATAGAGTTCTAACATAGTGGCGACCATACTGGAGGAATGAAGTTCTTCAGAAACAATTTTCAAGATTCAGATCTGGTTGGTGATGGTGGACAAACAACTAGATGCAAAAAGGTTGAAAGCCTCCACCTGGCGACTCCACACAATTTATGTGATCTAAAGACTGCATTGGTAAAAGAATCTAGAGTTGTTGAGAACCTATGGTGACTCCATTCTAGCATTGAGTGTTTTCAAGATGGATTCAAGAATACAACGCAGGTATGCTCCTTCGGAAAAGTCAAAGGTTTAAGGTTTTCCAAATCCTATGCCCAATGTTGATTGGTTAAAGAATCTTCCATTGTTTAAAGATGAAATAGGAGATGATGCTACTTTACATTTATTAAGGTTTCATATGCACATCCGAAAGTTTAAAGTCAAATTCCATGAAGATTGTCTTATGAAAATATTTATGGCAACTTTAGAGGAAAAGGCTAGATCTTGGTATGAAAATTTACTAGCCTCTAACATATGTTCTTTAAAGCATTTTCATATTGTATTTCATGACAAATACAAGGAAAGTTATTCATCTCTGTTGCTAATTCAAAACAATTGTGGCAATTATGAAATTTTTATTCAATATCTGGAAGATTACTATGATGATGATCAGTTCATGGATGATGAAATATTAGAGGCTTTAGAAGAAGAGTCTTTTCAAAAAGTAGAATCCTTGCTTGAATTATCTTCTCCTCATGAATAAAAAGATGATGTATGTTGTTTGGAGGTCCATGAAGTTTCCCCATAGGAAACAATTCTTGCAGCACAACAAATTGATCAGCCAAAGGGTAAAGAAGAAATTCAGCTTCCAGAACTTGCTCAAGTAGAGGACAACTGTGAAAATCAACAACAGTCTGGTGATCTAGAAATAAAGGCTGCAAAGCTTAAAAGTATTGATCCACAAGAGAATGTTCAACAAGTAGTGGTTTCTTCATAAATTAAAGACCAGTCAAATTTATTTGATGAAAACCATCTCTCAAATTTTCTCTCCTTGGATGTAAATAAAATAAGACAACATACTTTTATATATCATGTTCCTTCATCTGAAAGTAATGAGAGTTTGCATCTCCCTTGCAAGCTTCTATGTGACAAAGACAATGATAAGGACTTTCTTGTTGTATATGATATGGTTGTTATATTTGATGAAGATCAAGAGCATTCAGAACACTTGGTTACAATGGATAACAAGGACGAGAAACAATTTGCTTCCTTTCTATTTCAAGAGAATCACTTAAATCAAGCAATAGTTTGGAATGATGTTTGTTTTCCTATTACAAATCATCCTGAAGATCTCATGTGGCAGGATTACCATGATCCTTTGGTCAATATAATGCAGTCATCAGTAGAAGAAGAATTTTCCAAGTTCGTCAATAGAGCTATTGACTCTAGTGGAAAAGTGAAGATGCCATTTTCTGAATTTACTTTCTACCTATAGAAGTAGAATGCAAACTTCTGTTAAGTATCCATTTATTTGATTGGTTGCATTGGAAGTTTGTTATTACTTGATATGGCGGTCTTTTATGAGACTAGAGTAGGTAGATGAGTGCAAATAAGCTCAATACTTTGAGCATCTTTCCAGTTTCAGACTGATTTTTAGTTTTCAGTTCAAGTATGTTTCAGGCTTCAATTTGCAGAGAATTCTGATTTCAACTTCAAGACTTTTAGCCACAGATCAGGTTGCAGATTTGGGACCAACACAATGGATCAGGCTACTAGTCTACGATGTTCTTAACACCTCCTAAAAGAGAGTGCCATCCCCGATTGGAGCCATTGTTAGTATCCTATAATTATAAGTAACTTGATTCTTCAACTGTTTATTTGGCATTGCTCTTATGATGAAGACATCTGGCTTGATTGGGTTCGGTTGATTTCGTTTTGCCTAATCCTTCATCACCCTGCTGCACTCTTCATACCCTGCCCTCCATTTTTTCACCCCTCCATCATTTTCATCCATTACACACATAAACGAGCTTAGGATAAAAAAATAAAAAATATTAGGTTAAAAATGTTTAGAGGCATTTTTTAACATTAATTAGAATAAATTAGCGTGGTTATATTAATAGAACTAGGTTAGAGTTGTTAATAATAAATCAATTAAGTTAGTAATTAGGTTAGAATTAAAAAAAAAAAAAAAAAAAAAACTAAAGTGAGAAACATTTTTTTTTTGTGTAAATCAGATAGTTATATTATATAACAAGATAGAGTACAAAAAATCTGCTGAAGCAGATGGACAGCTGGGACAGACATTCCCACAGGACTGTGCAGACTGGAATGCCAGAGGCACACCACGCAGGGCGGCAGTAGCAAACCTTATTTGCATACATTACGAGAGTAGATACACATTGCGCCGAGATATTGGCGTTGAACAAACCAGAGGAAGACAAAATTATCATAAAACCCAGAACGGGAAACAAAGAGAGCAGAGCAGAGATTAGATGTGCTTGCCCATCAGTCCGATGGCGTCCAAGCCCATTTGTGCGACATGGGCATCAACTCTAGCTTGCATGGCGTTTAGCACATTGTCGTCCTACTCCTTGGCTGTTGAAGTCTGAGCGGCACAGGGGCCCTGATTGATGGTGTTTTTAAGCAGCTTGATAAGGAGAGTGAGCTTACGGTCCAGAACATGGATGGCATCCTGAACCCTGTTGATGCGGCCGTCCAGAGAGTTGTTGAAGTCCAGGATTTTGGCCATCTGGGCATCAGTTAAGTTCACTTCCGTGATGATCTCTGGCTTCTCCTTCTCCATGGTTTCCAGAGCTTTGGCTAGCAGCGTTTTAATGCGCCAGCTTTCCGCTTTGGTGCGCACGAATTGAGTGGCTCTTTTGGCAGGGGTCCCTGGATCATGCAGCCAATTCACTTCAGCCGCAACCTCCTCTTCCGTTCTGCCATGTTCTTCCTTTTTAACCTTGTTCTCCAAATCCGCCACTTTCCGCTTGTGCCTGGCCGTGGCTCTGGTCTCGTATCCTTTCTTGGCTTCATGGAGGTCCTGGTTTGCTGTCACGCTTCGGCTTCCACCAGCATCCATGGCTTCCCTGCTAATCCTTCTCTCACTACACCGATTAACTTTGGTAGAATTGTTATCACCCGTCTCTAGAGGAGTAGTGAATAGAATAGGGATGCGGTGTCTTGCTTTATAGTGCCTTCGATTATGAACTCGTCTGCGGGTGGTAGCTGTTCCACTTGAGCTTCGGGTACTGATGCCATAAATGGAATTTCGGTTCGCACAGGCGAGTCCAGTGCAAGTAGGATCAGGGAGGAGGTGGCTGCTCATGCCTTGATTGCTTTGATGCCAGGATAACTGTACTGTGGAAAGATCATGGCGTTGATTGGAAGTGGCGGGGGTGCTCTGAGTGTTAGCCTGCTGATTTCCCCTATTCCGAATTTCAAGTCCCTTAACTACATTAAGGTTTGGCATAATTATTCTGCGATCATCGCCTTGCATGATCTTGCCAGAGATGATGGATTGGCTAGTACTGCTGTTGTTGATATGATCCATAGAACCATAATTATCGATACTTGTGCTGACATACCGCCGCCGAGTAGTGCCCTATCCTTGACGTTCTATCACCCCATCACTGAGGTTATGATTAATGCTGCTGCCGATGTGATTTCCCTCCCGGTAACCGGTCCTGGGGTCGTCACCCCTTAGGAAGAGTCGATGTGGAAATTGTCCTTTTCCGCCAGCTGTACACATTTTGCCTTGAGAGTAGGGCAGTTCACATCCTGCCAACAATTGTTCGTGATGAGGTGTGGTGTGTCCGCCCCATGGTTTGCTAGGAAATCGGCCACGCCATTAGCCTTTCTTCTGATTGAGTGGAAGACAGTGCCTTTCAGATCTTCGATCAATTCTGCTATGTTCTCGGTGGCCTTCGCCAGCCTCCAATGTTTGGTGACTTTGCTAATCTGAGTGCCTGCTTGAAGGCGCTGAGCCACAGAAATGGCTAAGGAAGAATCCCCCTCTACCATGAAGTTACCCTGTCTGAAGGACTTAAGAATTTTCAACCCTTGCTCCATTGTTGCAAATTCCGCTTCATTATTCGTGCATTCTCCCAATGATCTGCAAAAGATGTGGATTATTTCTCCTCTGTGATTGCGTATGACTCCGCCAATGCCTGCAATGCCTGGGTTACCTCTCGAAGCGCCATCGAAGTTCAATTTGAGGCAAGCTTCAGGAGGAGGTTGCCAACCGTTGATTTGTGAGGAGGTAGAGGCTCTGTGATCACCGGTGGGGCTACTACTGAAGGCTTCCAGTTGAAAAGTCTTTAAGATTCGTAAGTCCTTTCCCGTTGGTTTATCCTTTGGGTCAATTTTGCATTTTGCCTGAACCAGCTGTTTGATGTTGATTAGAATTGATTCTTTTGCACAATCAATGCTTCGGTTCTCTTGTGTAAAGACTCGTCTATTCCTTTCTTTCCATATGGTCCACATGATGAAACCGGGAGTGCATTTCCAGATACTGCTTACACTGTTTAGTCGAGAGAAGTTTTTCCTCCAGTTGGTAATCGTATCCTGGATGGAATCCCTGTTCCTATCTGTGTCTTCCAGGATGGCTTCCATCCACCGCCATAACTGGGAAGCCCATTCACAGGAGTTGAAGAGGTGATTCATTGTTTCCTCCTCCTGTGAGCACATGAGGCATTTTGATGGTCCCTGAAAACCTTTTCTTCGTAAGTTTTCCCAGGTTAGGGTTTTCTGTTGCATTAGAAGCCACATGAAGGTTCTTATCTTTGGCCAATGAAAGTTGTCCCAAATGTTGTCGGCCCAGGGAACTGTTTCGAGATGTTCTGCCTGTTCAATTATGCTCCTTGCTTCTTTCAGTGAGAATTCCCTGTTGCCTTTCGGTCCCCACCTGAGCTTGTCATTTTCAGCCGCTATTCTAATCTTTCTTTTACGGAGTTGTTGGTTTAAATTGTGGATAACCTGTTGAGGCACGTTGTTCTGGTCTAGATCGAAAGCTTTCCACTCTCTCCATTCCGGGTCTTCACTGGAGGGGTTCCAGTATTGGTTTACTCTGCTGAGGCCTTCTGTTTGGTAGGCTAACATTAGGGGTTGGAGGGTAGGAGATTCAAGCTTTGGGGATTGCTGCCACGCATCCTCCCAAAAGAGGGCCTGAGTACCATTACGAATTTCCCAGAAGCAGTAATCCTGGATAATGCTTCTATTCGCTTGGGCGTGATTCCAAATGGGGGATCCGGAGGGGGAATCCTGAGCTCTTATTAGATCCAAATTGCTGCTAGTTGGCCTGTATTTCTCTTTCCAATGCTTTGCCCAAGGGAAGGTGGTGTTTGAAATCCACTTCCACCAGATTTTGGACCCGCAAACGCTGTTGGCAGTTGCGGGATCAACCAAATTCAGGCCTCCTCTGTTCTTTGGTCTGCATATTTTCTTCCATGCCACTAGTGCCCATTTTTTCTTTTCGCTGTTTCCACTCCAAAGGAAGGAGCGCTGAATACTTCTTATTTGATCAAGGACTCCCTTAGGAGCGAGAAGGATCAAGAGAAAGTAATGTGGAATGGCCTGGAGGATTGCTTTAGTGAGCACCAGTCTGCCTGCAAAATTTAGAGATATGTTAGTCCAGTGTTTGCATCTTCTTTCCATAGTGGCAAGAATTTTCTCCCAATGAGCCTTCTGCCAAGGTTTAAGGGTGAGGGGGGCACCAAGATATCTAGAAGGCAAGGAGCCTATTCTGAACCCCAGCAGACGAGCGAGATGAGATTGAACCGCCTGATGGGTGTTGAAAAAGAAGATGGTGGATTTGGAGAAGTTAATTTCCATGCCCGAGGCTTCGCTGAAGATGTGGAGAATGTCTTTGTATGCGGTAGCTTCTTTCACAGTAGGGGTTCCATGAAGCATTGTGTCATCCACAAATTGCTGATGAGTGGTGGCGGGACAGGACCTGATGGGCTGAAGACCTCTGATCTGGCCATCATCTTTTTTCTTGGCAATTAATCTGCTTAGGCCTTCCATAAGAATGACAAACAAGAAAGGGGAAAGAGGATCCCCTTGTCTGATTCCTCTAGAAGGGCTGAAGGGAGTGGAGGGAGTACCATTCACTAGAATAGAATATCTCGTTGATTTGATGAGTTCTAAAACCCATTTGATCCAAGGCTGGCTGAAGCCAAAAGCTTTTAAGATAGCTTCCAGGTAAGTCCAACTCACCTTGTCATACGCTTTGGAGAGGTCCAACTGCATTAGCATACCGGCAACTTTCCTTGAGTGGAGAGAGTGTATCATTTCCTAGGTGAAGCAAAAATGTTATCCAGAATCTGCCTGCCTTCCTAAAGTGATGAGAACATTAAAAAAATAATATATAATACAATTAATTATATCTATATAATATTATATATATATAGATAGATATATAACAAAAATAAATTACAAACTACCATGCTCCCTCTTCTTCATTTCGGACCCCCCCCTGCCTTCACTCAAAAGGGGGGGGGGGGGGGGGGGGGGGGGGGGGGGGGAGGGGGGGGGGGGGGGCGTGTGGGACTGGCGTGGTGGCGAAATAGATGGTTTTGAGGAGGAGGGGCCCCACTTAGTGGCGCCTCAAAATTCGGAAACCCCCACCCCCTCCAATACCACTTACCACTCCAAGGGGGTCCGAAATCCACTTTTCCTTCTTCAAAACGGCCTTCCAAAAACCATTTTTCTGCAGTTTTACCAGTTTGTTTCCGAGATATATTCCAGGAAAACAGTAATGAATTTTCAAAAATTGAAAGAGGTTTTTGTTCAACATGGGCTACAAAAAAATAACCTCTCCAATAATCTACACAGGTGTCAACAGTTGGGAGAATCGAAGCCATCTTTGAGCCCGAGTTTTTGGGTTGCCTGTTTTTCCTATTTTGGTCATGATTTTGCGGCAGAGATTTTGCTGAGTTGAAGATGAATTAAGGAAAAATGGAAGAGGTTTTTGTTCAGCACAGGCTGAAGAACAATAATCTCTCCTAGAATTTACATAGATGTATTCATTTGGGAGAATCGAATCTCTGAGTTTACCCTTGTTTTCAACAGTTCAGTTTTGTTTTTTATGGCATGGCAGTGGTGATTTTGCGGCACAGATTTTGGCAAGCTGGAGATGAATTTCAGAAAACTAAGAAAATTTTTTGTTCAGAACGGGCTGAGAAACAAAAAATTCTCGCAAAATTTACACAGGTATATTCAGTTAGCAGAATCGAATCTCTAAGTTTACCCTTGTTTTCAGCAGTTCGACCCATTTTTGTGGCAATCAATCCAAGATTTTCAGGGATTTGTCTCTATCTTTGGCTAAGGTAGTTGAATTCAACCTCCTGATCCTAGGAGAGGAACTCTTCTATATATTCTAAGAATTCTAATTATAAGGAAGGAGAAAAAATTCATAAGAAGGGAAGAGTCCCATTCTGTAACGGTTCTCACTGTGTTTCAAGTGACAGTTTGCAAAGGAATAAAAGATCAACTATTCAAGATTCAAGAGGTGTACCAAATGGTGAAGTTTTCTCCTGTTGTTATGTGTTTATCCACTGTATTTATTTCTCGATATTTTTTAATCCTCAATTGTAAAACAAAAAGTGAAGATTAAGATTTGCTATTTGAGCACCTTATTTATGGCTGTGTTATAATTTACATGTTTTCTATTGATGCCAAATCGAGGAATTCTTAGTTGCTCTTGGGTTTCTGCTGACTTTTTCTCTCCTTCTATCTCCTCAATCCATTTTATTCTCAGAGATCCATGCAGTGCACCTAGCTTGCCCTGTTTCACTCCCATTTGTTGTTTCTGCAAGCTGATCACCCCAAGCCTTTGACTCCATTCCCCAATGGCCCTCTCCCTTGCTTTCCCCTTCAAACCCATTTAAAAAACTAAACCTGTGCTCATTAACTAGCCTAATGTCCATTCATCCAACAAAGCTAAATCTCAAAGAGAGAGCCCTTTCTGAAGCTAGCAAAGATAGATCCCAATTCCAAAAGCGGTTTTGATGTTACCTCAGTGATTTTGTTTTCAGCCTCGAAATTATAGAGTGCTAACTTCAAAATCACTTGGTCACAACTCATCTTTGACAAAGGCTTCTCTGGAGAGAACTTCACGTAAATGGGACCATTTCTTCCTAAGTGGGGAGGAATGATCTGAACCCATGGTTTTTAACCATGGTAATGTAACTAAAGGATATAAATAACTCACCCACGGTATTATCCACCCATGGTATTTTCCCACCCATGGTATTTATCCATGCTAATATAACTAAAAAAAGGCTATAAATAACAAGCCTCCTTTTGTAAGAGGACATATTTTCCAGCACAATGTAGTTGTGATCTAATTAATAATATTAGATTGGTGTGATAAGATTCTTCTCATATTAGAAACAAAATGCTTTCATTGTGCTTAAGGATTCATGAGTTTTGCAAGTGTAAAATGAGTTTTTATATTAATTTTATGAGCAATTTTAACATAAATGAGAGACTGAACAACATCATAAAAATGTACAGAACATCACCAAAAACACATCACAATAGGAACATGATGAAGGAGTTCACTGCTCCTGGGTTACGTCTCCTTGGTCCAGGTTCCAATGGCTTGGGCCTCTCTATTATGCTCTCAAGTGTAAAAATATGTGATTACAATGTTCAAATGCTTCTGACACCTGCTCCAATGAGTCAATAATGTCCAAAAATGGCTACCTAGCCTCTTTTTGATTCCAATTTGGTCAAAAACTGGAGAAGTTATGATCTCTCTTAGTTTTCCCACTATTCGCTCTATATTTTGCACAAAATCCGGCATCATCCCACAAATTCGCCTCATTTTCTACTCATGGAGTGAAAAATTCCTCAAATTTCAGGTGGATTTGTAGGACTGTTAATTTAGCCACCGTGGCCTAAAAACCAAAAGATTGGTCATATGGGGGGCCATGCGCCTAGGGGTTATCCCCCGGCGCTGGACCCCTCCCTCCATTGGTCACATTACATCCAGTTTGTGCAGGAGTGTTCACATGTGGAGGCCCATTGGTGGTGACTTCTAGTGGTCTTCGTTGGCGAAGAACTTGGCGGTTACATTTAACGTTAGTCAGCGTTGACATGGGGGCCAGTTAATTCTACCCTCCCCCCATACTATGTGGCATTAACATTTAATATGAACTCGCCTCCCATACCTGTTAAGTAACAACCTGCAGGCGCATTGGTAAGTCATTGCATTGTTGAATGGGAGGTCGCGGGGTTGAGCTCGGCCTCCACCCTATTTGTCATACAAATTTTAACAAGCCATTAGGAGGACATGTCGCGACCTCAAACTTAGCCATGTCACCTCCTCATGGGCCAGAACAAAAACATGTGGACCAATAATATGAAGCCAATGAAACAAAATATTCTAAGAATTTTCCATGAATATTCCAAGAATATTCCTCTTGCCACCTAGGTGGTACGGATGCCTAGTCAGCATCCCTGTCAGCGACTTGCAATTTTTTTTGCTTGTTTTACAAAGTGAACATATCACATTTCTGGTAGCATACGGTATCTGTTTCGCATGAAACGAGTTACATCGGATTCAGGATGACAAGCCCTACACATTTGTTTAGGTTCCACACCATTCTGACAACTTCTATTTTTGAGCATAATTTTAAGCACCTGATCATTCCTCCCCATTGGAATCCTTTTGGACCCCAAAAGATCAATTTCATTTTTCCAGCAGGTGAGGGTACATTTCCCTCACCTTTCCAATCTCTACCCATTTGGCTTTTGAATTATTAGTACCCTTGAGCCCCACTCGAAGATAATCGACACTTCTCCTTTTCAATGTCCTTGTTCTTCTGTCAAGTATAGTGTCGTGTTGAAGCTCATCAAGGAATTCTGGAGAAAAGTCTTCAATAGATGGAATTTGAACATTCTCTCCTTGATATTCAATCCAAGAAGGCTCATACAACCTTAAATTCTCAACATTAACAACAACATAAATTTGCATATATGAATACAAATCCAATTTGAAGGCATTGTTACCAATCTTTTCCAAAATTCTGAATGAACCATATCTAATTGGTTTTAGCTTTTTACCTTCTCCTTGGAGCCTCTCTTTACTAATGTGAATCCAAAATTCATCACCGACTTGGAACTTTTGATCTACATGATGCTTCGCGTGCCTTGCTTTGTACTTGCCATGGCTATTTCAAGTTCTTCTTGAACTTTTTGGTGTACCAATTGGATTTGTTCAATCAAATTTCTTGCTTTGTCTATGTCACTATGACCATTAATAGCAACATATTTGCCAAAAATGAAAATCCAAAGGAGATTTAGGAAAGTATCCCAAACATGCCTCAAATGACGATGTTTGAGTTGAAGAATGCTTGGCCTGATTGTAAGCATGTTGAATATAGTGCAATTGTTCATCCCACAACTTAGGATGCTTGCTACAATACCCACGAAGAAGATGTATCACTATTCCATTCACCACCTTTGTTTGACCATATGTTTGTAGATGAAAATTTGTACTCTTTTTCTCTTTTGTGTCCATGAATCCCCACAAGCTTGACCAAAAATCCCAACAATGTGAGAATCTCGATCACTAATAATGGATGTGGGCAATCCAAAATGCACCCATACAATATGAAAGAATAACTGAGCAGTTTGTTCAACTGTAACTTGCTTTTTACATGGCATAAAAATACACATTTTGTTGAACCTATCCACAACTACATACAAATAATCATGACCTCTTTTTGAAAATGAAAGACCTCCTACAAAATCCATAGAAACACTCTCCCACAGTCGTGAAGGAACCAAAAATGATGTGAAAAATCCTAACTTCCTATTTCTAAGCTTACCAATTGCACATAATGAACATCCTCTAATAAAATGTGACACACATTCAAGCATATGAGGCCAATAACAATACCTCTGTAGATGTGCCACCGTCTTACTTACAATGAAATGACTAGTAATAAGAGAAGTATGTACCTCTCTTATGATGTTAACTCTTTCTCCCTATGGAATCCAAATCTTTCCAATATGGTACAACAAGTTATCATGCAAATGATAATCCAATTCCTCTACTTGGTTACCTTGACTCAAGCTTGCATAAACATCTTGAAACTCATTTTCCAATGCATATTGCTCAATGTAACTTTCATGCAAAACATAATTATGCTTGAGTAAATTAGTTGCACTAACAAAAGGCCTAGAAAGAATATCAACAACTTTATTGTAGATACCTTTCTTATACCTGATTACCAAGTGGAATTGTTGAAGAAAACCCATCCATCGGAAGTGCCTTGATTGCTGCAACTTTGATTGCGATTGCAAGTATTACAGTGGTTGATGATCAGTGTGAATGATTGTTTCCTTACTCATCAAGTAGTGTTTCCACTTTTTCACACTTTGCACCAATGCATACAATTCCTTGTCATATGTAGGATAGTTAATCACTACACCATTAAAATTTTCCGAATGAAAATAGATAGGCATACCATGTTGCATGAGGACTGCACCCATGGCATAGTCACTAGCATCAGTCTAAATCTCAAATGATTATCTCAAGTCTGGAAGTGCAAGTACTGGAGTTGAACTAATCTTTTCCTTCAATGCATCAAAGGCCTTTTGTTGTTTGCCTCCCCACTGAAAAACCTTTTTCACACTTGTCAATGCATGCAAAGGAGCTCCTATAAGAGAAAAGTTAGCAATGAATTTCCTTCAATATTGGGATGCTCCCAAAAAACTTCTTACCTCAATAAATTTCCTGGGCTTTGGCCAATTCAAAATGACATCAACCTTGGAGGGATCTATTTTTAACTCATGTCCTCCAACAATATGACCCACGTAAACTAAGAAGTTTATCCAAACTCACACTTTGACATCTTAAGATGCATCTGTTATTTTTTCAAGACATCAAGTACTTTTCTTACATGCATGACATGTTCATCTCGAGATTTACTGAAAATTAAGATGTCATCTAAGTAGACTATGAAAAACTCATCAATAAATGGCTTCAACACATCATTCATCATACGCATGAATGTAGAAGGAGCATTACATAAACCAAAAGGCATAACTAGCCATTCAAACAAACCTTGTTTTGTTTTGAATGTTGTGTTCCAAATGTGCCCTTCAACTATTCTAATTTGATGGTAGCCACTCCTTAAGTCCAACTTAGTAAAATACTTTTCATCTTTCAATTGATGAAGTAAAGCATCTATTCTAGGCAGTGGGTAACAGTTCTTTACCGTAATTTTGTTCAATATATGGAATTCCACACACATGCGCCATGTTCCATCCTTCTTTGGCACCAAGACAATATGTGAACCACGTGACGAGGGAGATGGCCTGATGATCCCTTTATCCAACAACTCTTGAATTTTCTTCTTAATTTCTTCACTTTCCATCACTGACATCATGTACATGCCAATGTTAGGAAGAGGACAATCTTGCTGCAACTGTATCTCATGTTGGATTCCTCTCTTGGGAGGTAATCCCTTTGGTTCCTGAAACATCTCATGATATTGTTTAACTAAATCAACCAATTCATATTTCAAATTTGAATCACAACATTTAAAATCTTCATTATCAACATCATTCTTGGGTTTGATCATTAGAAGCACAAAATTATTTCTTGAATTCACTAGTATTTTCATTTGCCCCGCATTAACAAGTGAAAGATTTAGTTTCTTGCTATGAGCTCTCACAATGTATTCTACTCCATATTTGAACAACTGATATTTGTTTTCATGTCTATGGAAGATAAATTTTCTGTCATAAAGGTACGGGATGTTCAAAACTATGCCACATATATCTAATGGCACATCATCAAGCTCCACTTCATCTATGAAATTTACAGTAATGGTGAATTTCAGTTTACACTTTCTAGTAACCTGCAATTGTGCATTATCACACACACATCCAAGTGGATATGGTTTATGGTGTGGAATGGTTTCCAAGTTTAAACTTTTGACAATGTTTTCGGAGATAAGATTGGCTTGAGATCCACTTCAAAAAGTGTATCAATCTTGTTATGTTTTGAGATCACCCTTATGTGAAAACGTTTTATCCTCCTCTTTTCATTTGGAGTCGCATTTTGTGAATTTGAAGAACTAGTGCTAGCAATGGATTATTTTCCTTTTATACCCATGGTTGTAACTTTAGTTTTGTCGCCTGAATCGGATCCCAAATCCTGTTGAGTGGTTGCAGTTGTTTTTTGTTTTTTCTTGTTGTTGAATTTTTTTGGTTTCATTTCAGGATGAAGCTTTTAACAATGAGCTTCATCATGACCCTCTTTGGAACAATGTTTGCATGTTAATTTCTCTCCCTTTTTTGATAGATGCATTTTTCTTTCCCTTCCCTTTGAAACCCTTTTCTTTTTCCTTTACTCTTAAATGGTTTTTTACTACCTTCTACTGGAGTATTTTCCCCTCTTGCCTCAAGATGAGTGGCTTGCACACACACATCATCTAGATTATTGGGATTAAAAATTAAGATAGTATGCCTAAGGTAACTGTGTAAACCCCCTATGTACTTTAGTAACGTGTCCTGTGATTACAAATATACACCTAACATTAAAGAACTTTTTATGAATTCTTGGGTGTAATCTTACACATTTTGACCTTTAAGATGTCTAAATTTCTGCCAATTCATGATGGCTCTCTACATATAAGCTTGAGGGTAGAATTGTCTTTTGGTTGTAGCAATGAAATCAATCCAAGAAATTGAGATCTTACCTTGTTTTTTATCTCCTCTTGTGTCTTTGATTCCCACCATACTAGTGATGCACCCTTCATTCTCAAGGAAGCTAACTGAATCTTTATGTCATGCTCTTGTAGGTTTTTAATTCTGCAATAGATCTCCAACTAACAAATCCAATTATCAAGCTTTTATGCATTCACTTCACCATTATACATGGGCAGCTCAAATTTAACATCAAGTTTTAAAAAAGGTGATTTACTATTTCCTTTTGAAGTATGATGATGAGTATGAGTAAGGGTTATGTTAGCTGAAGAGGATGAAGATGCTTGTGAATAAGAAGATGAATAATATGGTAGAGAGGGTGGAGGTTTGTCTCAGTTTCCATTACCTTCTCCTTTGGGAGGATTGGAACTTTCACCTTGCATCCTGGTATTCCTCTCTTCATAGAGGACCTTCACCATCTCTGTCATATCAAAGAAAGCCTTCCTAAAGACCTTCTCATCTTCTGTCATGTTTGTAGGTTCTCCTTCATGAGACATGCTCTCTAGAGTCTCAACTACAACTTGAGGATGAACTCATGTTGGAGATTGTGGCAACCTTTCCCTCCTTCCCCTTGACCCAACTTCAGGGCTTCCAACTAGCTTCCCTTCTCCTCTTTTGAGTTTTAACCTTGTAAGCATGAAATAAAATTGCAAACAGTTAAATCCTTCTTATACAAAGCAACCCTAGATCTGATACCAAAATGATCTGATTCAAAATATTAGATTGTTGTGCTAAGATCCTCCTCAGATTAGAAACAAAATGATTTCATTGTGCTTAAGGATTCATGAGTTTTGCAAGTGTAAAATGAGTTTTTATGTTAATTTTATGAGAAATTTTAACATAAATAAGAGACTAAACAACAACATAACAATGTACAGAACATCACCAAAAAAACATCACAACAGGAACATGATGAAGGAGTTCACCCCTCCTGGACGACATCTCCTTGGTCTAGCTTCCAATGGCTTGGGCCTCTCTATTATGCTCAAAAGTGTAAAAAGATATTTTTACAATTCTCAAATGCTTATGAAACCTGCTCCAATGAGTCAAGAATTTCCAAAAATTCCTACCTAGCCTCTTTTTGCATCCAATTTGGTCGAAAATTGGAAAAGATATGACCTCTCCTAGTTTTCCCACTATTCGCTCTACATTTTGCACAATATTTGGCATCGTCCTACAAATTCACCCCATTTTCCGCTAATGGAGAAACACATTCCCTATATTTTTGGTGTATTTTTAGGACCGTCAATTTATCCACTGAGGCCTAAAAACCAAAAGATTGGTCATATGGGGGGCCATGCGCCAAGGGGCTAGCTCCCGACGCTAACCCCCTCCCTCCGACGGTCACATTACATGCTAGTGGTTTGCGCAGGAGTGTTCACATGTGGAGGCCCGTTGGCGGTGACTACTAGCAGTCTTCATTGGTAGAGCACTTGGTGGTTACATTTAACGTTGGTCAGCGTTAACATGGGGGGCGGTTAAGTCCACCCACCCCCCCCCCATACTATGCGACGTTAACATTTAATATGAATATGCCTCCCATACCTGTTAAGTAATAACCTGCAGGCGTGTTAGTAATTCATTGCATTATTGAACGGGAGGTCGCAAGGTCGAGCTCAACCTCCGCCTTGTCCGCCATACAAATTTTAATAGGTCATTCGGAAGACACATGTCAGGCTCAAGCTTAGCCACATCACCTCCTCATTGGCCAGAACAAAATCACGTGGACTAATAATATGAATTCAATGAAACAGAATATTTTGAGAATATTTTGGGAATATTACAAGAATATTCCCCTTACCACCTAGGCAGTACAGATGCCTAGTCAATATCCCTGTCAGCCACCTGCAATTTTTTTTGCATGTTTGAAAAAGTGAACATATCGCGTTTCTAGGAGCATATGGTCTCTGTTTCGCACGAAACTAGTTGCGTCGGATTCAAGATGACGAGCACTACACGTTCATTCAAGTTCCACACCATTCTGGCGACTTTTATTTTTGAGCATAATTTTGAGCACATGGTCAAGTTGCAACCGTCATTTTCTGATCTAATAAAAGTTATTTCTTGATTTATTTTCTGATCTGGTTTACTTTTGTGCTTTTCTTGGTTTGGTTTATTTTTGTTCTTTTCCTGATGTGGAAGTTACTCATATCTTGGCCCCCATAAAATTCTAATTAGTCATACATATGATTTATAATCCCCTCGGCCTACAACCTGCAAAAACAAATGTATATACATATACATTATATACAAAGATGCAAACCAGTCCTATCTTCCCAAAGTTTAAATGCAACTACACCCTGTTGGTCTTACATATTTACATGCTAGTATAAGCATACTTATCAACACAATAGCTAGGGATTTCAAACATGTCAATGCAAGTAAATAGTCATAAACATATATCGCTCATCTCTTCAAACTCAGGAAACTGAGGTTAATTCTCAAGCCCAAAAATATTCATAGGGAATGGGTAATTCCTTTAAAATATTTATATGAGACATTGACATCCACATTCATGAAGGAAACAACACTCTTCAACATTAGCATGGCATTCAGCCAATACAATAAACAGAAACATAATAATCACAAGCATTGGGCTTAAGTGAATTGTCATGTTATTAGAGATATGGAAACTAAGAGTGGGACTCTAACTCTCCACCCAACCATAGACAATCTACAACCACAATTACTTGTAGTTGTCACCCTCAAGTCAGATTACATTGCTTGAGGAGGAGTGCTTTAAGAGGAAATTTAACCAACATAATAACTAAAACAAGATGCCACAAGGCCACGCTACCTCAATCCACCAACTACACAAACCTACACATTACTTTTACATACTTTACAGACATGATACCATTCATGATAGGAAATTGAAATACAAATATTTATAGATCACTTTTAGGATGAGAGTTCGCATCAAGGGAAGGTTCATCAGTGGATAAGTTATTGATGGGTAAAGAGTTCACCTCTCCAGGTAGTTCATCAATGAGTCAAGCACCAGAGCTTCAACCCCAAGGAAAATCCTCGAGGTTAAGCAGCCCTCACAAGTACCTGAGTGACTCTTCCCAATCGAACAGGTTCATAAATCCACAAGCTTACAATGGGTTCTTCAGCCTTACAGGCAAGCCACTGATAAATATTTTGTGAGGGTTATTCATTTGGTTCATATTCTCCAGAGATTGATAACCACATTGTCGATCATTTCTCCCTCTGTGTTTTCACCTTTTCCCTTGGAGGATTTTTCCTGGCAGTTCTCTTCACACATTTTATTCCATTGCATATGCATTCCAATTCCTTTTCTCTACTACCTGTGCATGAGAGAATGGGAGTGTGTCCTCTTATCCGCATATGCATGAATATTTTTTTCTCCCCTTCTCCCACAAACTTCATTTTTTTTTTTATTTCCTAACAGACCAATTGTTTTTCCTTTTCCAAGGTTCCACGCAGTCAACTGCTGGACAACACAACCCATTCCTTCCTTAATCTTTTTGTCCTACGTTGCTTTTTGTTATAGCCAACAAACACATGGGCATGTAATTGTATTCTTATTTAAATTTATTGCCCAATAATCTCATTAAATTCTCATCCAACCCATGGTTGATACATTTAAATTAACCATTTCCTCAAGACATCTCCCTCCCTAAGTAACTAGAATATGTGTCCCTTTCTCTTGTCCTTTTAAATAATTAAAATTATTAACAATGATGGAATAATAACCAAAGGATGGCGTTGTCCACATGGGGCAGCTCAAGCGGCAACGGCTGTGGAAATGAAGTCTCACCGAACCGGAAGTCTTGGGTTCAAATCTTGGGCTACCCTTCCCCCGTTGAGGGGTACTTAATGGACATGTAAATCGGAGAGTCCCACCCCAGCTTACAAAAAAAAATAACCAAAGGATGGCGTAGTCCCATCCTCCGTGGGGGGAAAACCATCCTCAGCATTCAATAAACATATACAAACAAAACATGATCTAAACCAAGCATTGTTGATATGAAGCTTCGTATACACAACTTTGTAAAACATTTACATTGTATTTACATTTTCTTTACTCAGCAAATAAGAAAGGATGTGTTTCCTACATCTGTTCATCCATTTCCCATGTGGCTTCCTCGAGCCCAAAGTGCCTCCACTGCACTTTGACTTTCTCTATTGTTCAATTCCAGAGCATGATCTACCTCCAATCTAGGATGCATAGAGGTTCCGGTTGGAACTCTCCCTCTAGTTCTACATGTAACATAGACCAATCGATTACATGATTAGCATCTTGCATATATTTTAAGAAATGAAACATGAAATACATCATGAAGTATTATTCTTATAAGCAGGGCTAGCCTATAGGCCATTGGACATATTCTTTCGAGCACTTCAAATGGCCCACAAAACTGAGGTGCCACCTTGGCACATGACCGAAATTTCAAGGAGCTCTCCTTGGGTATAACTTGCAGGAAAACATGTTCCCCAACTTGAAACTCCTTGTGAACCCTATGCTAGTCTGCATAACTCTTCTAATTGTCCTATGCCACTTTTAAATTTCATTTAATAGTTTTCATTTCCTATTCCATGTCCTTTAACATATCAGGCCGGATCATTCCAACTAATAAGAGTATTACAACTGCTCCCATAGAGTGCTTCAAATGGGATCATCTTCAATGATTCTTGATATCCATTGTTATATGAAAATTCTACTTGTGGAATGTAATATTCCCACTTATTTGGTTTGTGAATTACATACATCCTTAGCATGTCCTAAAATATATGTTTTTCCTCTTTGTTTTCCCATCATTTTGAGGATGCTAAGTTGTGTTAAATGTTAGTTTAGTTCCCAATCTTACAAATAGTTATCTCCATAAATTTGAAGTGAACTTGGCATCTCTATCTAAGATGATCTTCTTGGGAACCCCATGGAATCTCATAATATCCTTAAAGAACACTTGAGCTACTTCACTTGTTTAATTTGAGGACTTGATAGCTGCAAAGTGAGCCGCTTTGCTCAATTTTGTGTCATTTTTCTTAGAAGTATTTGGCAGCCCTATAATGAAGTCCATTGAGCTCATTTCTCATTTCCATTCTAGGATGGGAATAGGCTAAAACAAGCCAGTTGAGTGTTTGCACTCAGCCGTTAATTGTTGGCACTCTATGCACTTGGAGATGGAATCTTCCACCTCCCTTTTAAAATTAGGCCAAAAGTAGAATTTCTTGATGCCTATAAGAGTCTTTTTGTAACACGGGTGACCAGATTATGGCTTTGCATGCAACTCTTTTAGTATGAATTTGTTTAGGTCATTATTATTTGGCACACAAATTTTAATTTTAAATGTAATCAATGCATCATTTTAAGGAAATATTCCTTATCCTTCACATGCTTGTAGCAATTTATTTTCCAGCTACTGATATTTTTCATTCTTCTTCCCTACATTTTTTTATCCTTTTTTCAAGATCAGTTCCGTAAGAAATTATGGTTGCTATATGGTGTATTTCATATTGAGTGCATCAACCACTCTGTTCTCCTTGGATTTTGTATATTTTATTTCAAAATCAAATTCATTGAGTGTGGCGAACCATCTAGCTTTCCTTGCATTTGAATTGGGTTATTAAAACAAATATTTCAGCCCTCCATGATTAGTCATTAGAGTAAACCTTCTACCAAGGAGGTAGTGCCTCTCCATTTTCAATGCATGGATGATGGAAGCCAATTCCAAATCATGAGCTACATATTTTTTCTCATGTTCATTTAATTTTTGAGATTCATAATAGACCACTTGACCTTCCTACATCAAGACTCCACCAAGTCCTTCCTTGCAGGCATCTATGCATACAATGAGATCCTTCTTAGGATATGTTATTCTTAGCATTGATGCATTGGTTAACAACTACTTCAGTTGTTCAAAGCTTGATGCACAATCATTTGTCCATTCAAACATATTCCCTTTCTTTTACAGAGTATTAATTGGGTGGAAATTTTTGGAGAATTTCATGATGAACCTCTTGTAATAGCCTACTAGTCCCATGAAAGACCTAACTTCAACCACATTTTTAGGAATTGGCCACTCCATGCTGGCCTTAACCTTCCCTTGATCATTTTCTACTCCCTCTTTTGAGACAATGTGCCCCAAATAATGGATTTGTGATTGGAGTAATTTACATTTACTAAGCCTCGCATAAAGATTATACTCTCTTAGTAATTGTAGTACTGCAACCAAATTCTCTTCATTCTCCTCCTTGGTCTTTGAATATACCAAAATGTCATTAACAAAATCCACTATAAATTTGTCCAAGTAGGGGAGTGACACACTATTCATCAAGTACATGAAATTTTCAAGGGCATTAGTAACCCCAAAGGGCACTAACACAAAATCGTAATTCCCATATCTCATTTTGAAGGTTGTTTTATGGATATCCTCATCCTTAATGCACACCTGGTGATAACCTAATCTTATATCGATCTTGGAGAAAAAAATTTCTCCTCTTAACTGATTGAATAGGTCATCAATCTGTGGCAAGGGATACTTATTTTTTATGGTCACCTTGTTTAGTTTTCGATGGTCAATGCACATCCTAAGTGTGCTATATTTATTCTTCATGAATAGAACTAGTGCTCCCCATGGAGACACACTTGGCCTTATGTAGCCCTTGTCCAACTTCCCCTTGAGTTGTAGCTTCAACACAACTAATTCTAGGGTGCTCATTCTATATGGAGCCTTGGATGTTGGAGTTTCTCATGGCACCAATTCGATAGAGAAATCCACTTCTCTATGAGGAGGCAACCCATGCATCTCCTAAGAAAAACCATCTTGAAACTTATTTAAAATAGGGAAATTCCTCATAACATCATTGTCGTCATTCCCAGTGTTGTAGCTAGCTTCAACGTTGCTAAATATTTGCACAGCGAATAAAATACATCCCTTTTATGGCTTCTCTTGGCTTGCATGGATGAAATTAATCTCACAGGAGTGGATTTAGTTTTCCCCACATATTCTATGCTCTATGCCTTCATCAAGGCATTTGATGATCTTCTCAAAATAATCAATCTTGGTGTGATGCATGTACAACTAGTCCATGCACAGAAGTGTGTTATATGATCCTAATGGAAACACATTAATATTTGAAATAGTTGGAATCCCATTCACTTCAATTGGGCATGCCTTCACCCAATGCTTAATTCTTATTTTCATCCCTATGGCCAATCGGACTAGCCAAGCATCATTGTGTGCTTCCTTTTTTAGGGTGAATTTATCAAAAATAGCGAGAATGATGTAACTAAAATTTGAACAAGGGTCAATCAAAACTAAAATGTTGTGGTCATAGATCATATCTTCCATCTTTATAATTTCTTCATGGTGATCAACTTGACAATTATCCATTGTTGCTTATAGTCTAGGTATATTTGGGGTCATGTCCTTCATTTTCTCTGCTTCATGCGTGTTGTGTCGTCTTAGGCCAACATGCTTGTGCTGTGGACAATCTTTCCTTAAGTGATTCCCTCCACAAGTCCATCAATTATGTGGACCCTTCTCATAACTCTTGGCTTATACTTGAGTAGAAGGGCCTATGCTGGAAGTTTTGGACCTTTGTTGATGTTCTTGATTAACAGGAGTCGCACTTACTCCTTTGGTTGCCTTTTTCCCTTTTCCCTTTAAACTCAGAATTTCATTTGAATTTCCACTATGATTTCTACTCACATCTGCACCTAAATTTCTCATATATAAGAGAAAAAGTGTCCTCATGCACACAAATTTTATTAATAAGGTGTTGATGTTGTGATCAAAACCCTCCAAAATTTTACCTACACTTGAATTTTGGAGCCTAATAAGGATCTTACAATCTATCATTCCATAATCCCTTCATAGTTGATTTATTTTTTACGATATGTTTAAGTCTTGTTCTCAGGTTCTACCTGTCAAAGTCACTTGCTCACACATGCACATCCCTAGTTGAACTCATGAGAGCACTTTCTTTATGCGAGATTAAACAATCATAGCAATGTCCATAAAGACAATGCTTATGTGATGTTCATCTCATGTCAACAGTCAGTGTGAACTTTCGTTGACAGTCTCACTCACCTTGGTTGCGTTTATACTTCTATTTTGGTGAGTTTTCTCAATTGTCGTCTTTTATGCACTTTCACTTCCACAAGTTTCACTTTCATAGTCAAAACTAACATTTTGACTTTTTTTCACTTTAATAAAAGGTGTTTTCATGTTATCTTCGCTCTAGTACGTTTCACTTTCAAGGTCATTCGGATTTTTCAAGTGTCGTCTTCATGTTTTCCTCCTACTCAGTGCAAGTTGTAAAGGCATTAGCCCTCTTAATAGGTGATGAACTGAGCTTATTCATAAGCCTCATTGGTGTATATTTTCCTCCCATACTTGTGCACTAAGTCTTTTCAAAGGTCTCCTCCCTCTCACAGTGCATTAGTACTTCCTAGGATAAGTGACCTAGCATTTTGTTGCCTCCCTTAGTGAAAAGTGCATTCCAAATGAACAAAAAGCCACTATTAGAGAGAACTATGCCCTCTCAAGCCTGAGTGCACTTCAAACACTGAATGAAAAAATGTACTTCAGAAGAACAAGTACCATTTGAGCACACTTCAGAAGAACAAGGACCTTCTAACCCTTCAAAAGTGCACTTTATAACAACAAGGCACACTTCATAACGACAAGGCGCACTTTGAAACAAAAATGCACACTTCAAAAGAACAAATCACACTTCAGAACAACAAGGTGCACTTCAAAACAACAAGGTGCAATTTGGAACAACAAGGCACATTTTGGAAAAATAAGGATCCTTTCTCTCCTTAAAAGCAAATGGCACAGTCTTGAAGCTTGAAGACTTCATCCTTCCCTCTTCCCTTAGGTTGCATGTCGTATTATTGAAGCCTAAAGCCTTCATCCTTCCCTTAGGTCACATGGTGTAGTCTTGAAATATCAATCCTTCATCCTTCCCTCTTCCCTTAGGTTCATGGCACAGTCTTAAAGTATGAAGCCTTCATCCTTCACTCTTCCCTTAGGGTGCATGGCACAGTCTTGAAGCATGAAACCTTCATCCTTCCCTCTTCCCCTATGCACTTTGTGCTCAAGCTTATTTATAACATTCCTCTTCAGTACACGGTGTAGTAGACAAGGTTGAAGGAGGCCTCCTCTCAGTCGTTGACTAGTCAAATTATGTTTTCCAAGTCTTCCTCTGTTTCCTTCTAGGGCGCATGGTGTATCTTTAAGAAACAATCCCTCCTGCCTTGGCCCTTCAACTTCCCCACTGTGTTGGACGAAGGATAGCTCCTTTTCATAGTGCATGGAGAAGTAAAAATGAATAGTGCATCCTTCCTAATCCATTGTTGAGCTTGACTACGCCCTCCTAATCAAGCCTCCTTATTTCAACCCTCTCACAGGCCTATCATGAGTTAATCATTCCATGAGTTAGCCTTAGTGATAGAATAGATTAATTTAAGATTCATTTCTCTTATTCATGAATGATTTTCATTTTTAGAAGTACCTTCCTAGCATGACAAGGTAATTCTAAAAGCAGATAGCAAGGGGAAAGCATAAAGAAACACATGCGGAGAAGAAGAACACAAGATATTTATCATGGAGACATGAAGTAGATCATGGACCAAGATAGAAAGAATACATAGCATGACGACTTATACGATTCCAAAGCTCATCCAAAGCCCTTTGGAGGGTGAATATAAGCAACAAAGTGGATATTTAATGAACACGAATCATAGATCAGATCTACCATCAAGAATGCAAAATGAAGCATCAAGGAAGACAACTTGGCATTGCCACCTCATCATGAAGTCCATGTCATCATAATGGTCAACTTGTACAAGTGTCATCATAACTGTCAATATGTATCATTGTATCATGCCACATCATCACGTGGAATGTAATGATGTATTTTCAAAGAAAAGGACAAAATGTAAGGTGTGGAAATCCAAAGGTCACATGTGGAATATGAAGATTCACATAGTCATATATGGATGAAAGAGTTGCATAGAAGTCTAAAGGTCATAATAGAAGTCCAAGAGTAATGAGGGTAACTCAAGAGTCATGGGGATATGAGATTTCATTCCCCTAATTATAAAAGAAACCGCATAACTCAAGCAAGGGGCTCTTGGAGGCTTAAGGTTTGGAGAGCTAGTCTTGGCTTCTCTACTTGGCATAGGAGAGAAAAATATTATTTCAAGAAGCAAGAAGTGACTTAATGTTCCCCTACTAGAACTATTACCTGACTATTGTAACTGTGTAGTCAAATCTTTCACCTAATATTGAAGCTCAATGAGCCAACACATTTTCATGCATGTATCATGAATGTTTTATGACTATTCTTGGGATCTTTTAAGTTTTGCTCCATCCAAATTTTGAAAGTTTTAAGTTTTGCTCGAATTTGATGAGATTGGATTTGCAATCTTGCATTTCAAATCTTTTTAGTAGCTCAGATGCATATTTTCTTTGACTAATGAAAATGTTGTTTGGATGTTGGAATACTTCAACTCCAATATAGTAGTGAAGTAATTCAAGATTAGTGATCTTAAATCTAGCCCGTGACTCCTTCCTTACTTGCACAACATGGTCATTGTTGTTACCATTCATGATCAATTCATCCACATACATAACTAGAATTGCCATATTTTTTCCCTGTTGGCGCACATATAAGGTATAATTTGATTCATTGTGCTTAAATCCAATCTTCTGAAGATACTCATCCATTTTTTAATACCAATCTTGTGGATCTTTTTCAACCCATATAAAGCCTTGATTAATTTGCATACTTTGTGTTCATGTCCTTCGATCTCAAAACATGGAGGTTGAGTTATATACACTTCTTCTTGCAAGTCTTCATTGGGAAAGGCACTTTTGACATCCATCTAATGTATTTCCATACTTTTTGAGCTAATAATGGAAGAACTAATCTAAGGCTATTCCATTTTGTTGTTGGCACAAATGTTTCCTCATGGTTGATTCCTTCTTGTTGTGTAAAACCCTTGGCAACAAGCCTTGCCTTATATTTTTCAATTTCTTCATATAGTTTATACTTAATCTAGTAAACCCATTTTCATTCAATGGGTTTCACATTTTTAGGACAATCAACAGGTTTCCAAGTATTATTTTCCATCAATGAATCGTATTCTTCAACCATTATTTTTTTTCCATTCTACATGTTTCATTGCCTCTTTGAATGTGGAGGGCTTAGTAAAATCATTTGCTATTAAGGAAAGATTTTCTTCATTTCTTTGTGAGCTTCTCATTCTTGGTTTTTTTATTCATTTGGATTAACATCCTTCAAAACTTGAATAGCCCATTTAGGTAGTTGATGTTGATTTATTTGTGGATATGAACTATCACCATCATTATAAATTGGATTGATATAAATAGATCTTTGATCATATGAAGGTTTAGGGGGTGGAGAGTCATTTTTGGGTGAATTACTATGAGGAGATTTGGGTTAATCGCCAAAAGATTCAGATGATCCAGATGATCCAACTGAGATGGATGAATCATTTTCTGAAGAAGGCCATTCAATCTCATATCAACATTTTATATTTGGTTGATTTTCCATTTTGCTTTTCTTTTTATCACCCTTAGTTTCCTATTTTTGTAGAATACTTTATCTCTGTGGCACTCTTTATTTTTATTTCATCAAATATAACATCTATGTTGACAATAAACTTTCTATTGGAAATAAGACGATATCCCTTCTTTTCATTGGAATATCCAATCAATGTACACTTAAAACTTCATGAATCGAGCTGAGTTCGCTTTCTTTCAGAACCAAGGCATATCATACTAAACCAAAAACTTTGAGATGTTTTACTTGGGGTTTAAAACCAAACCATGCTTCATATGGTGTAATTCCATCGAAAGAAGCGGTGGGAGACCTATTCCTTAAGTAGAATGTGGTATTGCTTCTTCCCAATATGAAGGATTTTAAATTTTTGAAAGTTAGAATGGATCTTCCCATCCCTAACAAGGTGTGATTCATTGTATCTGTTACTCCATTATATTGTGGAGTGTAGACATTTTTAAATTGTATTTTGATACCACCATTCCTATAATAATTCTGGAATTCGTTGGAAGTGAATTCCCCTCCATTATCTGTCCTGAGAGTGCCAATTTCTTCTTTAACTTCATTTTCAACCAGTTGGAAACAAGTCTTGAAATTTTCAAAGTTTTTTAGACTTTTGTTTCAAAAAATAAACCAAATTCATTCTATTGAAATCATCAATGAAGAGTTAAAAATATTTACGACTTCCTAAAGAATCCTATAGAGCTCCACAATTATCACTATGAACCAATTGCAAACACCTTTTCGCACGCCACAAACATGTTGTAAAAGTCTCTTGATTTGTTTCCTGTAAATGCAAGCTTCACATCTTGCATTTTCTTTTTTCAATGCTGGAAATCCATTAACCACTCCCTACTTTTCAAGTTGAGAAATACTTTGAAAGTTTAAATGCCCATATCTAACACGCCACAATATTATTGGTGAAATACTTACACTTGTTGCTCTTGCAAAATCAAACTTTCGTGGAATGGATATTCCTTTCATCTATGGAAGCTTTCCATCTTCATATCTGGTCATGACTATCTTCAAATTATGTTTGATGGAAATTATTTTTACTAATCCATCCTCCATGTAGAAAATCCTATAGATTCACAAGCTCATGCAATGTACTAAAGCACAGAACAAGAATCTATTTCTACTTTCAACCAATGGAAGTCAATAGATCAATGAAAACAATATGAATAAGAAGAATATAAATCAATGGCACATAACACAAGATGTATCTGGGAAAAGCCACTTCTCAAAACTTCGTTATTTTTATTGCATATATTGTTGTCTTAGGGGGTCCTGACCTAGGTTCAGGGTTAGTTGTGCCAACCAACAAAACCCTACATTGTTGGCCCTTTCGGAAACAACTCGCGTAGCATAGGCTACATTCTCACCCAAAGCAGTATCAGGGGATTCAAGAACCAAGTTTCTGCATCCAAGGACTAGTGTGATGTCTTTCAGTGCCTTGGATCTGCCTTTACACAGATGGCTACATTTCCAGGGCTTGTTAATGTAGCTAATTTAAAGCTTCCTTCTGACCTTTGCGAAGGTCCACGATTAGTCTTTGCGGACCTTAAACAATTGATTTACCTACTTTCACGCATCAAAAAGTAACCCTAGATTGGAGTTCACGTAGATCTACTTAATTTGTTAGAAAACATAAGAGAAATAGCCTATAAATATGTGGAAGTTCTTGAACATTCAGTTCATACATTATTAAGATATATTCAAGCAATTTGCGTAGCATTCAGTAATTATCCCATAAACACGTCATTAATCAGCAACATATAACATAAACAAATTTAATGAAAATACATAGTAATTCTTCAGAACACGGTCTTTATTGATCTTCAATTCATCGATTACAAACTCTTCTTACCTTGCGCACATAGCTGCAGGGGTCCGTGCACTCAGCTGCATGAGCCTTCCCTTCTCTATCTAAGCACAAGAAGAAGAGCCTTCTTGCCTTAGCTCTTACCCAAGACAACAAAACTTTTTAATGTACCAAATTCTCTATCCAAAACTTACTTCTAAGACTTGCTAAGTCTCAACTATTTATAGCTTTCCTAATACAATACCATGGCCCCCAGCTCATGGGTGAGTCTTCAAAATTGACCAAAAACAAGGGGCTAAGGTCCCTGTGACTCTATCTATCTGCATGCTCCACGTCCACATTTTGCGGAGACTTTACATATCTTACAAAATTCTTTCCAAAAATGACTAAGTTTAATTCAATTATAACCCTAGGGAGCCCATCCCAACAGGCCCGCAACACAAATATCGTGACTCGCCCTCGAGCCACTGAGCTGGTTGTTCCACTTTCTAGCAGAGTTCGTTGAATGGCTTGGTTAAGGCCTGGAGCTCCGTGGTACTCTGTTTCACTGCTTGTTGTAACTCTTGGAGCAGATTCTCTGTGGTTGGCCCCTCTATATCTAGTTGTGTAGTCCTCTGTGTCTGATGCATGGTCTTCAACTTCTCATGAATGTTCTGTGAAAGTTGGTAGGCTTCCTCTATCTAAGGTTCAAGCCGAGCTCTGAGGAAGGACTACTTGTTATGCAACTCCTGGATTTGCATCAATTTTGCCTTGCCTTCCTGCAAGCACATGAAGCACTAGACTGGCACCAACATCCGCGCCATTGTATTGATCTCATCATACTGCTACTACGCTTCCCTTATTTCTGTGTTCAATTGTTGCATCATAGGATCGTCCTGCAGTGTATCACATAGGCCCATCACCTGAGTGAAGAGCTACTCACAACCCTGAACTGCAACATCTAGTTGAGCCATGGATTCTTTTATAGCCACTCCTCTTTGTTCTCGAACCTCCCACGGCGTGGTCGGTTGCAACTTCAATTGCAGCTTAGTTATTTGCATTAGAAGATCAAAAGTCACCTTATCGACCTTTCCCTTTGACGCGTGCACTTCAACAGCCAATTTCCTCACTTTAGCTGAAGCCTCTGCATCGTCGAGTATATTCAGCCCAGGTACTACGGACTTGCAGGCCTGCTCAATTATTGTGACCAGGTTCTGGCGCTATGTCCACAACTCCTCATGTTCCTTCAATGCCTGAGTTTTTTCTTTGAATAGCTGCTCATTGTTGAATTTAAACTCACTAACGATAGTGAGCGTGCTTTTTTCTCTGATCTTCAACTCATCTGAGACCCCCTGATGTAGCGCATGAAGAGACTGGAGCAGCAACGTGACAAGGTTCATTCCCATATCTTTTACTGTGTTGAGCACCATGTGATCCTCGTCTCATTCCACACGGACTGACCCTTCTGGTAAAGGAAAGACTCTGAGATCCATAGTCTGTTCAATCTCTATGACTACACTACTTCACTGCGTTAGGCTTGCTTGCGAGCTGCTCTCCTTCCTGAAATCCACCTGAATCATGTTCGCTTGGATCTCTAGCTCACGCAGATCCTTTTGGATGCTTCCTAGCATCTACATGTATTGCTGCTCAAATTGTTACATCACCTCTGTCATTGTGTCTTGTATCTTGTCGCCGATCTCATCGATATCACCTTCTGTCAACACCATGGGATCCAGATGTGTTTTCTTATCAGACTTATGCTTCTTTCATTGGCCACCCATCTGTTCCTGTCCATGTTTCTTTAGAATGAACGACGTGCTCTGCTCTTCACAGCCCCCTCCTTCCTGCTTTGAAAGTTCTTGTTCATCAATATGGTGCATATCATACCTCTCACTCTCCTTGACATCCTTTCGTTCTTTCTCTTCCTGGTCTTTAGTAGAGCACTCTTCCTCTATTTGTGCCTTCTCTGTAATACCTTAGTATCCTTCTTCTTCTTTTTCTTGGCCAATGTGTGCACAAATTTCTGAGCGGCTTTCTTCTGCTTCTGCACAACAGATATCTCTGCACCTTTGTTGGTTCCCACCTCCAACGTTGTAAGTTCGTGCCACTCCCGAGGCCAATACCCTACTACTTCCGGCACATCTGTCTCAGACACTAAATAAGCCAGTACATGCCACATTCCTTCAGGGTCCTTCTATGCATGGCTTGAGACATTGTTAAAGTCATCCTTGAACTCCTCATAAGCTGTTAATTTCCAAAACAAGGTTGGGGACAACCTTGGTCATTGATTGATTACCATCTGAAGGTCCATCTCCATGAGGACCCATAAAATCTTCATTTTCTTAATGTGTGTCGCATCCTTTATGGCCCAGAGCAAGGCAAACCTCGTAACCTCATGCAATTATTCCTTATGCGAAGGAAATTGGCTATCCTCCGGTAACCTCCATGCAACTAATACAATCGACAGTAGAAGCCAAGCATAATGAAATAGCTTGCTTTCTTCTTGGGCTTCCTGGAAGTTCATGAGAAACTACTGGCAGAGATGCCCCAACCAATTATATTGCACGCCCTTCGCTCATTATGCAACAAGTGATACAACTGGCGATGGAACTTCATCTGCGTGACACTTTTGCATGATCTTTCCTACGAGGATTTGGGCAGCGAACTGGATTGCTTGGTCTTGTATTGACAGAGTTGAGTATCCTCGCAACTTCTTCACTAGATCATACTCCTTTTTCATTTTATCAACTAGCTCCTTTTCCCTTGTATTTCCTGCAAATTCCTTGGCAAGGTGCGCTCCTTTGTGGGGCAACTTCATTTGCCTGTGGATCAACATATCTGTTATTAAAATAGGTTGCCCTAGCCACATAATCCCATCATACACCTGTGAGAGGATCTGGCACACACAGACCATATTGATAGGGGAGCGGTGATAGTGCGGTACTAATAGCATATTCAACAACCATGACTACTCAATGTCACTAACCCATTTCATGGGTTTTGACTATGTAACTCTTTCGTCATCATAGTATATCTTCATCATATACTTATGGGTCACCATATGCAAACATTTGTCCTGATCCACGATGTCCCAGTCCTCCAATTTCAATAGCGGGATATGTGCAAGCTTAGGTCCTTCAAATGTGACCTACTCTTGCAACAAGGGATTGTATACCCGAAATTTTCCCGAATCAGGATCCTTGTTCACTTTAGTTTTTCTCTTTCGCGTAGGGATGTACTCAGGCAGCATAGAGATAGGCTCAACCCCCTCGGCATCAACTTCTTCGATGCCTTGGTACTCCTCTTCCACTAAATCCACTACTTTTTCTGGTTACTTATCCTTTTTTTGTTTCGGTTGTGGCTCTGTATGCTTCCTTAGTGATATTCACACTGGCACCGAATTCTCTTTTTCTTTCACAGTTGGTTGCTTTTCCTTCATAGCGGTTTGTTTTTATTTTGTCACGGTTTGTTTTGGCCTAGGCGACCTCGGTGTCGTGGGCACAACAGGCGTAGTCTCCATACTAGATACTTCGGAACCTGGCACATCAGACACAACTTCTTCTGAACTAAAGGGTTTGGTGGGATTAGTGTCAGTCATTATTTCAATAAATATCTCTCGGGATACTGCAGAACAGTTTGCAAATGAGGGGCGTGTCACAAATTCTTCCCAGAATGCTTGACTCATATGTGTCTGATAGCAAAATGCTTCAGCAAGTCTTAGAGTGCAAAGTATTCTCTTTTGGATTGGTATGCGTAAGTTAGAGAGGGATTTGGATTCAAATCCGACCGTTCCCTCCAAATTCTGATAATAAATGTTACTTTGGTGGTAGATATTCAAAGATTTTTGCCTTAATTTCTGCCTCCCCACTCCTCTTAATCGCTTTCTAGCCATCACATCATGAATAGTAACTCCAACGGTGATTTTCCTATTGGGCTACATGGTACCTTCCCCCATGGTGCAACGTCCTCAATGCAACTTCATCTGGTGCATCCTCGTCAATATTCACGCAGCCGGATCGTTGTCTTATCCTCCAAACCAGGAAGTGTAGTTTATAGTCTCGTGCTCCCTTGCAACTTCCTGGAGCACTAAGATTGTCCTACTACCATATAATTATTACACAAGATCCTCCGTATACAACTTCAACCTACTCCCATTCACTTTTCCCGAGAAGGGCTCCCCATTAAGCTTCGCGAGCTGAACTATGCCACCATCCATGATTTCCTTGATAATATATGGTCCTAACCAATGCATATGGAATTTACCCGGACATTTAGTGAACTTACTATCATATAAAAACACAAGATCATTTACCTTGAATGTGCGAAGCTTGATATGGCGACCATGCCATGCTTTTTCGCGTTCCTTCTATACTTGTTGGTGGAATCCTGCCAAAAATCGATCCTCCTCTAGCTCCATGAGCTACGCGAGCCATTCTTCCAAGGCCCCACAATCTGCCATATCCCTCAAAGCTGCTATGCACAGACTAGGCACAATGTATTCCATAGGCATTACTGCTTCGATCGCATAGACTAATCTGAATGGTGTTTTCCTTGTCAACTTCTTACATGTTGTCCTATAAGACCATAGCACTGCAGGTACGTGCACAACCCAATCATTCCACTGCACATTACAGATCAGCGCGTTCTCCAAAATTTTGTTAAAATCTTCGACCGCCCCATTTGCCCGCAGGTGATATGGTGTACTCTTCTGATTGTAGAACTATAATTCATTTGTTAATGTGCTAATCGTTTCATTCAGAAAGTGTGTGCCCCTGTCACTCATTAAAACTTTCGGGCATCCAAACCTTGTTAAGACATGTTCAAATAAGAATTTTGCTATCATAATCCTATACAATCCTTTACTGGTTGTGCTTCTGTCCATTTGGTTAAATATTTTGTCGTCGTGACAATGTAGAGCGCGCCCTTTTTCTTTCCAGGGGGCTGAATTGGCCCAATAAAATCGATTGCCCACTTCTTGAATGCCTGCAAAGATACCTGAGGATGTAGTAGTAGCTCATCCCTTCGTGATGGTCTGCTAGTCCTTTGACATGCATCGCATGCCTTACTATACACTTTGGAGCCCTTGTGCAATGTTGGCCACCATAGTCCTGCGCGCAAAATTTTCTACGCGGTTGCTTTTCCTACACAATGGACTCCCACATCTCCCCCATGAGCTTCAACAATAATACTATCATGCTCAAAGTCCAATGCATATCTATAAAATATTTAATCTGCACCCATTTTGTACAGATGTCCCGCAATGACCAAAAAATTGGTTGCGTGCACTACTAATTCTTTCTTTTGTTGATTTGTATATCCTTCAGACGCCATCCCTGTAGTTAAGAAGTGAATAATATCAGCAAAATGTTTATCAGATACACGTACCGCAAAGAGTTGTGCATCAAGCAATCTTTCCTACAAATTATTGTGTTCTTCGCCTGTTTCAATTCACAACAAATGGTCAGGTCCAGCATTCAACCTCCCCATCTTCACAATGGCTTAAAAGTCATACTCCTGAAATAATAACAACCATCTAGAAATATTTTCCCCCCACATAGGTTTGTTGACAAGGTATTTTAAGGCAGAATGATCTGTATACATCTTGAAATGTCCTCCTAACAAATAGTGCTTGAATTTTTGCAGCAAATAGACCATGGCCAACCCTTCATGCTCTGTTGTTGAATAATTTTTCTCAACCTTGGATAACTTCCGACTTGCGAAGGCTATGGCATGGTCTAGTTCTCCTTCGCCTGCCTGTGTGAGTACTACACCCAGCACAATTCAAGAAGCATCCACATGTACATGAAACTCCTTTTTCGAATCGGGAAATACCAATATTTGTGGAGTTACCATCTTTTATTTCAACATATCTAAGCTACGCTGAAATTATTCTTCCCAACAGAATGTCGCATCCTTCTTTAGCAGTTTTCCCATGGGTGCGGTAATTTTAGCATAAGATTTGATGATTTTATGCAGTATTGCGTGTGTCCCAGCATCGTGCGCAACTGCGTGACATTCCTAGGGGCCTCCAAGTTCACAATCACTGCAATCTTTGCATGGTCCAGCATCAATCCTTGCTTGCACACAACATGACCCAACAAGATCCCAAAAGGAACACAGAATATACATTTTTTAAAATTCAGCACTATCTGGTATCTTCGACATGTACCCAACATAAGGCGCAGACTTGCCACATGGCGCTTCACCAAGCCAAACACCGTACAGTCATCAAAGTACACTTTCAGGAACTTATGAATGAATTCTTTGAATGTTGTTATGGCTAAGCGGGAAAATATTGCAGGTGTGTTCTTCAATCCAAACGGCATAACAGTGTACTGAAAGCAACCCCACTCTGTCGCGAAGGTGGTTTTTCTTCTATCCTTCAGGGCAATCTTAATTTGATGATACCCAGAAAACCTGTCAGTAAAGGAATAAGCCTCCTACCCTCTGACATTGTCTAGCACTTCATCTGTAAACGACATCGGAAATGGATCGTGAACACAGGCATCATTGAGCTTCCACGGATCTACGCAAATTATTATTTTTCCCTTTTGTTTATTTTCTTGGACCACCATCGGGCTCACCCAATCAGACTCTTCAATAGGCTTTATAATTCCTACCTCCAACATTTTATCCAACTCTTGGCGAACCTTTTCCTTATACTTAGGATTAAGGTGATAAGACCTTTGTTTAATAGGCTTCGCGTCCAGCTTCAATGTGATCCTCATAATGCCCAAATCACCAAGTATGCCCTTTAAATATGAAAGCTTAGTAGGTAAGAGATCCTGGTATTTGTGAAGTAATTCAACAACTTTGTCTACTGTAGCGTCGTCCCAATAGTATCCAATATTCACGAACTTTGGTTCTTCTTTAGTGCCAATGTTTACTTGCTTCATTTTCAAAGGTGCGGAGATGTCTGGGTGCTCTACTTGTGGGCCTTCGACTTCACGATGCCCTTCTATCTCTGAAATATTGATATTCCTCAGGTCTTCTTCCTCCTCTTCAACGTCACATTATAGGATTCCAAGGCGTGGCGCAACTGGGTGCTCTAGTCCAATTGGGTCCATTCCATCGCTTCCTTCGGTGTCCTGAAGATAACGCTTTAAATTCTTGAAGTGCTTCATCGATGCTTGCAAAACCGTCTTTGAAGCTGAAAGTCAATAAGAATCCTTCATTCAATACATCCCATTCCGCAATGTCGTGGCAAAGCTCTGTTTCAAGGTACCAGTTCATGGGGATTGTATCCAAGGCATGACAAAATATATGTACCCGTTCTGGTTGTGGTTCTGTCCCCCACACCTTAGTCCATTTTTCCAGGTGATCGCACAGATCATCCTTCCCATTATACGTCTCAGTCATTCTGGTATTAGCATGCCCAAATCGTAGCTTCATCATTCTTCTGTAATATCGCCATCTAGCAAAACTATCCTTATGCGTACCCCACCATTGTGCAGGCGTAGCAGACAACGCCAACTCCAATGCTTGAAAGCAGTGGTCCTCAGGGACTTCACACTCAAATTCATCTAAAAACATATCTACATCAGTCAAACCATTGTAATCAATGTTTTTAAAATCAGAACCGGTGACCGGACCGGTCCACCTAATGAACCGGTTTACCGACCGGAACCGGTCTAACCGGGACTGGTTTGGTCTAAACGAACCGGTTTTAGAAAAATACATTAAATAATTATTTTTTTAATGAAAAAAACTATTTTTAAGATTTAAAACCATGATCCCAAGCCAATAGAGACAAAATATGCAAAGATTGCTCATTTATATACCATGTAAAGGTGAATATATCAAAATGGCACCGAGTGCAATACATATCATCGACAAAATACATAAGCAGTGAGACTCTAAATGGCCTCTAGAGTGAAAAAACAAAGCCTACAAACTATGGGGCCAGTGGCCTACTATAAGGCTTCAGTCTAAACTCTACATATATGATAATAGTAATACTATAATAGTGATCAACATTATCACTTGAAGTTGAAACTTCTCATGAGTCTCAGTCATCATGATCAAACTCAGTTGGTTGAGTCTCCACTCCCAAACTTTGCAGTCACAAACTTCTCTATTGGTTCAGTGACTTGAGTCTCAAACTTCTGAAGGTATTCTGCCCTAATATGCCCTATTATTTCATTTGGTGCTCCACGTGGCTTTACATGGCCTCCTATCCCAGCCAAGTGTTGCTTGAACCTGTTAATACCCCCTCCTTGAATGGATTTTCGGCAATATTTGCAGATCATTTTGCCATCAATCATATCACAATGATCCCATGCAGTATCTCTGGCTTTTGGAGGCATGATGACTCCCTGGATGGTAGATCATAGAAGTGAGAAGTTTATAACACATAAAAAAAATTAATTCATGGACAACAGTCAAATAAGTAATTTTCAACTGCAAATCCTTACCTGGAAATGCAAACTAGCTTCCTTAGCCTCCTCTTGAAGATGGAAAATCCACTGACAGCTACACACTATCTCCAAAATAGCTCCAACTCCAACTCCAAGATGACTACTTCAGCAAAAACGCAACACTCTCCAAGCTCACAAACAAACTCACAAACACTCACAAACACTCCAAATCAGTTGTGTGAGACAAATGATAGTGAGAGGGCCCTCTTATAGCTTGGAGAGGGTGTTTTTGGAGGGAAAACACCCTTAGTTCCCCCCCAAAACCCCTAAACCATAGGCAGAAATCCGCTTTTTGCAAGTTATGGTAGGCATGCCTAAAACCGACTGGTTTAGGACGGAACCGGCTGGTTTTATACAAACCGGCCGATTTTCACCGGTTAGGGCCAAAAGTTGGTAAAGCTGCCTTTATAACCAGGTTTTTTGGTCGGTTCTGACCGGCGGCCTTGCTAACCGGCCGGTCAGACCGGTAACCGGTTTTTTCAAACGGTTTTTAAAACACTGATTGTAATAAAGTAACTTTCTTACTTCTGATGAAACACAATGCAGTGACTTCATCATCATATTGCATCGAAATGTAGATACTTCATGTAAGCGATTTTTCCAATGTTCTAATTCCTCATCTAAATCAGAAGTGCGGGAACTCTCCCGGTCCCATGTAATTTGTCCATCTTTTGTTGGATTGATCCAATCCTGATCTCGTGTTGTTATCTTGTATATTTGATCCAGCTCATCGTCACTTTGCACATAATCGCAGACTAGTGCAGCAAAGTGTGCCCCTTCTGCAGGATCCAGTGACATTATAACCCTAAGCGACTTTCTTTCAAACGACATTACCCTCTTCTTCATATTAATGACCCCATTCATATCAATAACCCAGTCGATTCCCAGGAGCACGGGGTAGGGATTGCTGTCATCAACAATTTCTATAACTTCAAAACCCGCTACTGCACTCGCACCTTCAATATCAACCATCACTCCATATAAGCATCCCATGGGGATGATTTTCTGTTGATTCACCATCCTGAGTTGAATCAGAGACCACTACAACACATGTGTCCCCATCCTTTCCACGTCTATTTTGGTAGAACATTCACTATTAGTTGCATCTATCACCTTGTTTGCACCTTATGCTTACCGATTTTTCTAACCACATGCTTCTTTGAAGGAGACTTTTCCTTATTGGCACACTTGTCTATATATGAGTGAATATACAAAGCTTGTTCTCACTAGAACAATTCCGCACAAATACGCTCAAATCTCTTAGCTCACAAGCTAACTCTTGGCCAGAACTTAGCCAATTTTGCAGCTCTCCAGGCTCCTAATCTCTTGCATAATTCCTAAGATGAATAATCCATATTTAAAGGGAAATCATGCTTCCAAAACTACAGAATCCAAACATAGGATCAATCTTTGAAGCATGCATGATATTTACACTCGAGTAAATAATACCACTGATAGTACACTGTCCTTGCACTCTAGTTTCAACCGGACCTTTCGCTGAACTGACATGCATGAGTTTCTGATGAGAGAATCTTCAGTTAACTGGAGTAGCACTACTGGATGCATTAGTGCACCAACTGACTATTAGTCCTCTATTAGTTCGAAAAATAATTTAGAACTAATTTAAGTGAACTTAACTCATTGAATTGAGTGATCTAATTTCCAACTCAATTTAAACTCATATTGGACCCCTAAAACTTAGGGAGAACATATACAGGAATACAGCAAGACTTCCAACTTGAAGTTCCTAAGCTAATTAAGTTAATTAAACTTAATTAATTGTTTACAAATGGGATCTCCTGAGTATCTCGTTGGCATACTTGCCCTAATACATAAACAACTCCCCATCACCCTGCCATAGCTCCATGCCAAGAAAGTAATTCATGAGCCCCATGTCCTTCAACTCAAATTCTCTTGCAAGGTCCTCCTTGCAAGACTTGATCAGATGATCATCACCTGTCAATATGAGATCATCAACATAAAGTACAATGATAAAAAAATTACCTTCCACCACAATGTGGTATAGGTTGGTATCTGCTTTACTCTTCGTGAAGCCCAACCCAATGAAGTAGCTATCTATCCTAGTGTACCAAGCATAGGGTGCTTGCCTCAGCCCATACAACGCTCTCTTGATCTAGCACACATGCGACTCACGGTCAGAGGTATCAAAATCTTCAGGTTTCTCTATGTACACCTCTTCCTCAACCATTCCATTAAGGAAGGTTGTCTTCACATCCATCTAATGTATCTTCGAACCCATATGTGCTGATAATGCCAATATAAATATGATTGATGAGTACCTTTCCACAGGAGCAAAGGTCTCATCATAGTCAATCCCCTCTACCTGTGAAAACCCACAAGCCACAAATCTAGCCTTATGTTTCTCCACACTACCATCTGCAGCTTGCTTTAATTTGTAAATCCAACGAGATATCACCAATGACTTGTCCTACAGTCTCGGGACCACATCCCAAACACTGTTACGAACTATGGAGTCATACTCCTCCACCATGGCATCAACCCAAACTAGTTGTTGAACTATTTCCTTAAAGGAAGATGGCTCTGTCACAACACAATTCCCCATAAGATCCATGTATCCAGTGTGCCTCTCAGGTGACCTCCTATACTGAAGCTAGGAAGTGGGTGCTCCCACATTCTCTCGTGCATCATCCAACAATCTGTCAGCCTCTTTGCTGCACTTTCTTCCCTCTCCAGAAGACTCTGCCTAAGTGGATGTATCCACTTCCGAATCCTCTACATGTGGCTGCTCCAAGTCAATCTGAGGCTCCTTAACCTTAGAAGCTATAATCTCATCAACCGCATGTAGTTGAAGCTCCCTCTCAAGGGAAACTCACATGGCCTTCTCCTCATCAAATCTAACATCCATGCGAACCACTGTCATCCTACTAGTCAGCAAGTACACCCGATAGTTGTGAGGTGTATAAATGTACATCAAAAGTATCCCCAACTTTGCTATCGGCTCAAGCTTCTTCCATGCATATTTGGTCACATACCAATGGCCCAAAAACATTGAAGTGACCAACATCTGGTCTCTTACCGGAATAAGCCTCCTATGGTGTCTTCATCTCAAGTATCTGATGTGGGCTACGATTTTGAACATAGACCGTTATGTTGCATGCCTCATCCCACAAGTGTAGTGGTAGGCCCTGATCATGCAACATCACCCTTTCTACCCCTACTATGCTTATGTTCTTCCTCTTGGCCACCCCATTATGTTGAGGTTTATGGGGTGTTTTCAGCTCCCATTTAATCCCTTCTTCTACACAGAAGTTATTAAACTCGTTTGAGACATAATCACCACTGTTATCACTCTGTGGAGCTTTAACCTTCTTTCCCGACTCTTTCTCCACCAATGATTTAAACTCACAAAACTTTTTGAAAGTTTATCCTTTTTCTTCATGAAAAATATCCAACATTTTTTAGAAAAGTCATCAATAAATATAACATAATACCTGTGTTTGGCCATGGAGGTTGTCAAGAACGGTCCACACACATCTGAATGGACTGGCTCTGGAATAGCCTCTCCTCAACTATCTCCGTCGTGAAAGGAAGACGGTGTATTTTCCCAAAGTACACCCCTTGCATGTATCAACTTGCTCAAGCGTACCTTTGGGAAGACTAGTAGAGATCTGCTGCAATATCTTCAAAGCCCCAGATGCAAGTGGCCCAATTGCTTGTGCCACAACTCACCAACATCTCGACTTTGCACCCTTTCTTCTTTTTTTCTCAAAGTAGCACACTCCTCTACCTCCATCTTATAGAGATCCTTCACGCGAATCCCTATATTCTTTACGTGACCCCTGGCAATGTGTCAAAGGAATGCCTTTCCTTTTGAGAAGATCACATCATAGCCTCTATCCTCAAGCATGGCAATGAATACCAAGTTCTTCTTTAGCTCGGGCACATACATATCATTCTTCAAGATGAGTGGAGTCTCATGATTCCTTTGAAAAGTAATCATGCCCAATCCAGTAGCACTATACTTCCCGTCATCACCCATCTCAATATTCATCTGGAGATCTTTCTCCTCCAGAATACTAAATAACTCTTTTTCACCAGTCATGCGGAAAGAAGCTCCACTATCCAAGTACCATACACTTCCCATCATTGATGACACCATGCATGCAATGAGGAAAAATTCCAATTCGAATTGAGAGGCCAAAGCCTCATCTGTCACTCCTCTTGAGGAATTCTTCTTGGACTTCTTGAGTGGAATTTTTGTAGCGAAATGGCCCAGCTCACGACAATGAAAGCATTTCACTTTCATCATGTCTTTCTTCTTACCTCCATGATAAGAATATAATTTAGAATGGGAAGCTTTCCCTTTCCCCTTCTTCGCCTTAATTACTAAGGCACAGTTCTCTTCATCATCAGTCTTTGATGAAGATCCATCCCTGGCATTCCTCCTTATCTCCTCCTGCATCAAATCCGACCACAGTTGTTCCCAATCTGCCAGCTTCTCCCAACCATTGACAGAGTCTTGATAGTTATGCCAATTCTTTTGGATTCCTAGAAGATCAAGGCTCACCATATCATCCTCAAAAACCGTGATTCCAACACTTCCAAGTTCATCACGACATTGAGTGAACTTGGTCAAGTGTTTTGGAATAGTCTCGCCTTTCTCCATTTTGATTTTTCGAAGTTTGTCTTTCAGTGCCAATTTCCTTGGGTCATTTCTTTTCTAATACAAGTTTGTCAATGTTTTCCACATAGCATACGGATTTTCCTTGCCATGGAGACTCGAGACAATGTGGTCACAAACTCCCTCAAGGATTATCCGCCTCGCCTTCGCCACACACTTCTTCCGTTCGACTAAATTATGTGCATCTGATGCTATTGGCTTAGGAATTTCTTGATCAACGAATTCCTTCAAGCCATTATCCTCTAGCACAACTTCCATTATCTCCCTCCAGGCTATAAAATGTGAGTTTCCTTCCAATGCATACTCGAGCCACAAACCGTAGAACCTCATCAATCGATCCTGAAGTATGTATTGCAAATTCGAATTCACCTGTAACCCAAAACTCAAATATTTGAAATCTCCTCTAGTATATTGTTCTCATATTTGATACCATGTAGAAAATCATGTAGATTCACAATCTCATGCAATGTACTAAAGCACAGGACAAGAATCTACTTCTAATTTTAACTAGCGGAGGTCAATAGATCGATGAAAATAATATGAACAAGAAGAAGATAAATCAATGGCACATAACACAAGATGTATCTAGGGAAAGCCACTGCATAAAACCTCGCTATATTTATTGTATATATCAGAAATATGAGTGAATATACAAATATTTTTCTCAATAGAACAATGCTGCACAAGTATGCTCAACTCTCTTAGCTCACAAGCTAACTCTTGCCCAACACTTAGCCAATTCTGCAACTCTCAAAGTCCCTCATCTCTTGTGTAATTCCTAAGATGAATAACATGTATTTAAAGTGAATTCATGCCTCCAAAACTGTGCAATCCAAACATAGGATCAATCTCTGATGCATGCATGATATTTACACTCCAATAAATAATACCACTGATAGTACACTATTCCTGCACTCTAGTCTCAACTGGGTCTTTCTCTTAACTGACATGCATGAGTTTATGATGAGGGAATCTTCAGTTAACTAAAGTAGCACTACTAGATGCATTAGTGCACCGATTGACTGTTAGTCCTCTATTAGCTCTAAAAACAATTTAGAATTAATTTAACTGAACTTAACTCAGTAAACTAAGTGATATAATTTCCAACTCAATTTAAACTCATATTGGACCCCTAAAACATAGGGAGAACATATATATAACTACATAAAGACTTCCAACTAAAAATTCCTAAGCTAATTAAGTTAATTAAACTAATTAACTATTTACAAGTTTCTATGAGAATATAATTTGATTTTAATTCTCAGTTTAGTTCAAGGACAGATTAAACAGGAATTTCTTGTTGTAATTTCTCAACACTCCATAATGACCTGATATCCTGCTTGTCAAATAGGACTAATGATAACATATTATTCTTAAATGTTGGTACATACCAAATGTTCAAAATTATTATTTCCCCAATTCCAAGAAGAGAAACTTTCACTGTACATTTTACGAAAGGACTATGTGTTGTATCATCTATTAGAATGATTTAATTGAGTTGACATTGTTGAAAATTCCAAAAGAAGTCACATCAAAAAGTCATATGTTTTGTAGCCCCTATATCTAAGATCCAATCATATTCATAATCACTTTTAATATATGTGGAGATATGTTAGTTTGTTGATTATGAACTTTGAAGGGTATTGAAGACATATTCTGAAGCATCAACCTTTGATCATTAGCAATTGTGTCAAATGTCGTTGAAACTTCAATATTTTTTCAATAGAAGTTCGACAATCTTCAACATAATGACCAACCCTATTACATCGTTTACAAAAAAACTTGATTGAAATCTTTTCCTTTGCCTTGAATTTGTCCTCTGCCTCTACTTTGTCCTCCACCTTGATTTTGTTCTCTGCCTTGACTTTGTCCTCTGCCTTGAGTGTTTCTTCCACTGAAATTGAAGATCCACTCTCTTTGATTCAAGTTTTGTATCAAATAAATATTTAAATGTTTTCCAAGAAGACCATGCATTAGAAGCATTCTCTATATGAACATACATTTCATCATTAAGTGAATATTTAATTAATGCTAATGCCTTTGCAATTTTGATCTCCCATTTAGCTAGTGAGTCTAAATCTGTAGGATTGTTTGGGTTAACATCACCATCACGTACATATTTCCAAATTTCATTATAGATCAAAATGTTTTCTATTTTCCTTTTCCATGTCTTATAATTTTTTGAGCCTTCGAGTTTGTCAGGCTCAGAAAATAAATTTACCAACTTGGAAATGGTAAAGGTAAATGTATGCACCAATATAGATTATGAAACACACAAAAAGTAGATGAGGCAACACACCACATGTTGCGTCGCATAAATGATCTATTAGGGTTTGGCCTTGAGCCTCATATAGTTGTTTGAAAAATAAAAATTGGTTGAGCTTTGTTCTTGGCTCTAGCCAATTTTATGAGCTTTTTACAATTAGACTTTCAAAATTTGACTCTCTACCTATGTTATTTCTTCATAAATATAGAAGAAATATTTTTTACAATTATCTTGCAATTTTGACTTCTTTGATTATACTCTAGCCCCCCTCAAGTAAAATTTACTTCAAATTACAATTTTGTTCCCCCTTTAGAAAAATATACTCTTCTTAACAAGTGATTTAATTCAAGATATATTATACAATGAAACACAATCCATGCTTATCTCAATAAATTTAAATCTTGTATTTGACCATTAAAAAGCAAATATTTACCATACCCACTAGCTTGAAAATTATTGATCCATCACTCCACGTAGATTACACATTGGTCTTCAACAATGCTACAATTCTTCCACCCACAAGAATTTACTCGCAAGCTTCCTGACTCAGCTTGTTCCATGCATAACTTATTTTATAGTAATCATCTAACTTTGAACCATTTAATCATCTCGTTTTTTTGGAATACATACGCCAAAATATAATAATGTTCAACAACAGTATGAGTAACGCAAGGCATAATCCATCTTTGACATTATTTCTTACAATTAGTGAGATAAAAAAAAAATCTGGAATGGTGTTTTATGCACTCTTCCTTTGTTGTGGACTCTTCCCAATCCAGTAGGTTCATCAATCCACAAGCTTCTAGTGGGTTCTTTAACCTTACAGGCAAGCCACTACTCTTTATAGTAAGCCTCTTTGAGGGTTCTTTAGTTGGTACACCTTCTCCAAAGCTTGATAATTGCAATGTTGATCACTTCTCTCTCTGCGTTTTCACCTCCGCCCTTGGAGGAGTTTTCCTTGTACTTCTCTTCACAATTTTTCTTCCATTGCATATGCATCTGAATGCCTTTTCTCTATTTCCCATGCATGAGATAATGGGAGTGTGTCTTCCGCTCCAGATATGCATTTTTTTTTTCTCCCCTTATCCCACTAACTTTATTTGTCATTTTCCAAGGTTCCACGTTGTCCACTACTGGACAATGCAGCCCATTCCTTCCTTAATGTTTTTCTTCTATTTTTCTTGTTGTTATAGCCAACAGACACATGGGTGTGCCATTTTCGTTTTAGTTAAATTTATTGCCCAATCAGCCCATTGACTTCTCAGCAAACCCATGGATAATACATTTAAATTAAGCATTTACTCAAGTAATATCCCTCCCTAAGCAAATGGAATCTATGTCCCTTTCTCACAACCTTTTAAATAATTACAATTATTTCAATGAGGAAATATTAATCGGGGGTTGTTATATATATATATATATATATATATATAATATATATAATATATATATATATGTATGTATGTATGTATGTATGTATGTATGTATGTATGTATGTATGTATGTATGTATGTATGTATGTATGTATGTATGTAATGTATGTATGTATGTATGTATATATGTATATATGTATATATTATGTATATATATAGATATATGGTCAATGATTATTTTTATTTTTATTTTGAGCAAATGAATTATATTAGGAAGTGAAATATTAAATGGTTTATGTAATGGATTAGCAAGGTCGCATCTACTAGGAAATTAAAACATAATAATTAAAAATTTAAATTAACTTAACGTTTCCTTTAGAAACATCATCCTTGCATTATAATCAACACTTTCTTATAAATTAAACTATAATGAACTTCCAAAGTGGTTCAACTTCCCAACTACTTTGAAGAGACATAAAAAGAGGAGGTGGTCTATGAGGGAGGGGAGAGAACACAATGAGGAGAGGTTTGCATTAAATAATTTCTAGTTGTCATTCCTTCCTTCTCATTTAATTTTTTTTGTGAGTTATAAGAAGATAAACCAAAGGTGTCATTAGATTATTTTTGAGGGGAAGGTATAGTCCGAAAGGCAACTCCACTCAACCTTTGAGCACATATTTTTAGGTAACTTGAATTTCCTATTATTTATTTGTTGTTAGAAGACCTAGTATGAATCTAGCCAATGCTAACAACCATTAATCTTGTAGAGAAAGCAGGTTGTCTATAATTGTATTAGATCATTCAAAGGTGTTTGAAGGATGTCTCATAATTTATCTCTTTCCAATGTGTCTATATACAATCTCTTTGCATTGCATATACTTAGAATCTAATTTGGCCAAATATTCTTCACAAGAATCTGCCATTGTGTGTTGTTTTACTCATAAACATTTATTTAATAAATCAACTCTTTTTTCTCTACCTTTTACTATGTATATTTCTTGCAAAATTCTGAATTTTTATATGCAGTTTGTTCTCTTAAATTTATAAAATTAAATGTAGACTATCGTTTTTGGGGTTGTAAGACTCTAAAATAATGACTAGTTTGATGTTATTTCATGTCTGATTTTATAATCATGTTCATTTATTTTTCTATAGATAAACTTTTATTTATGAATTTTCTATGAAATTTCAACAATATTTTTGTAAATATTAACTTTAGTTTATTTTTTGTTCTAAATTTCTTGTAAATAAACTTCCTTTTATCATAAAAATCTATAAATTCCATTCCTATCAATCATAACATTTGGGCGTAAAATATTGGGAAAACTTGTCCCAATATCTCACCCAATCTGTGAGATTTGAGGAGTTGATTGAGAGAAGTATAAAAAATTCTCCTCAATAACCAATCTTTTGGTGACCATACTAGGGAACGATTAGTTCCCTTGTCAACTTATAGTTGTCATAGATCCGTGACTATTCAATCTTTTTAATAGCCTAATATTGAATTTCTTCTACGTGATCAAACTAATATTGCTCACTCCTTACTTGATTTTATCCTTTGAAAGTTTGTATCTAATGAAGAGTGTGCATGAAATTGGGTTATTATTTCACGAGATATTCAATTACAAGAAAGACAAGAAGCCTTTGAAAGGTGAATCCGCAAATGTGAGAAATTTTCTCATAGATAATAGGTTCATTAATACCCTTTATTGATTTTCTTTCAATTTAATTAATGACCATTTGATCAAATAAAAAAAATTGATATTGTCCCTCAATTAAATGATCAAAGGAATATCATCAATTATCTACTTTATTACATCTTAAATAACACTCCTACTATTGATCAGTTAAATCAAGATTAGGTTTCAATCGCTTGAGAAATTTAGATTGCCGAAGAGAAAGAAGTCATAAATAACTAACACCGTGAACGTGAATGCCAACACGTACACGCTTCTCATCCATGATCATATGAGTGGTGAACCTCGATCCTCTAGACGCATTAAAGTCCTAAATATGCCCCTATAGGTTAAATTCAAAGATGTAGAGTTATCTTAAAAATTTAAGCTCGACATCGTTTCCTACAAATTTTAACTAGCTCTTGTAAGACTACCTCTCCCATTAAGTGTATCATGTCTGGAACTCAATCACAACCCTCATCTAGAACCCAAGGGTCCACTGCCTCAAGATTCTTCCTCATAAATCTTAGGTTTGATTACCACTCTAACATTTTTTATTAAGTCAATGTATTCATATTTTACTCCTCATCAATCAACTACTAACCCTACGAAAGTCATTCACAAATATGGCTTGCTTCAATTCAAATAAGATCTTAATGCCACCCCTTGGCATGTTCAATATCCTTTGAATTTGGCACTCGCTAATGAACCTCTTCCGAAATTCAAATACCACTTATCCAAGTTCTCTATTGATGGAAATATTATTGAAAATGAACACTTAATCACATTTTCTAAAGCTTGCCACAATATTGGGGCAAACAACAATGACACTTGGATTCGGTTATTTATGAATTCTCTTCAAGGTAAAGTCACTTCTAATTTTTTTGAACTACCCCCCAAATCCTTTTCGACTTAGGAGGAACTTTGTTACTGATTCAAATCTACCTATGGGAAACCCAAGAATCCTATTGATCTTTTATCTTATTACAATAATGTATCATTTCCTAAAGGAGATGTTATTGAGTCATTTAATATTCGTTTTACTAAATTATATAATCAGATTCTTTAAATCATACACCCTCAAAATCAAGTAGTGATGATGCACTATTATAGTGCATTTCCTCCTCCATATCGTCAATGATTAGAAGAGAAAAATGCCACTAGACTTGAGTCTGCACTCCAAATTTTCCTAGAGTATGAAGAACAACTCCATAGAATCGATGTTCCTTTGGAGGGTCAAGCTGATCAATGTGAGATGGCATCTATTCTTCAACTCATTCAATACAAGAGGAATAGATTAATATCTTATGGAAGAAACTTAATATAAAATCTCAACCAAAGTCCTCTTCTTTAGCACATGTTCATGTTGCTCAGTAGACTGACAAACCAAACTCTTTCTTCTCTCACTCGTGGTGCAATTTCTGCGAATAAGACAACGATGAAAAAACCTTCCAAATCAGAATTAGTGTGAGGGAAAGAATCTTTGGCAAAAAACTCGATCCCGCCATGGTAACTCTCGATTTGGTCGATAATGAAGAAGTTTTAGCCATTGAAGTGAGAAGTGCCTTTAAGGCTCGCAATGCAAGAAATCAATCCTCTAAGCAGCCTAAAAATCCAAAAGCCTCAGACTATTCAATTTCGCATTCATCTATAAATACCGCCTCTGCCTTTCAAAATGTACATTCTTTAATCCCCTCTTCCTCCTATATACTGCATAGATTTGACATTCTCAAGCAGATTTCCAACATTAAAGTTGATTCCTCCTTGCTTGGCATGGCATTAATTCATGAACAAAAAAGGAAATTGAAGGGTTTCCTTGAAGGTAAAATACCCAGTTAATGCCCTAGAAATTCAACCAAAAGTAGAAGACCGTCAAGAGAAATTCTTTGTTGTTCATAACCCATCAGGTTCTTTTAGGAACACTCCTTTGTAAGTCTCAATGAAACTTCACGGCAAAATAGCACATTGTTTCTTGTGGAGGCTTTGGATCTGATGTAATGCCTAAGGTCATAATGGAAGGATTAGGTTTACAATGTTCAAAATATACCCCAAGTAAAGTACTTGCATTCAACAACTCTTTACAAGAAGTAATTTGTCAAATCAAGACTATCATGACAGTTTTATGTGCTCATCCCGAAATTAGAACTACTTGCAACATAAAGGTCATGGACATGCTAGTCTCTAACTATTCAAATAGTTTGGGTAGAGATTGGCAAGTTTGAACCAACAATTATATCTCATTTGATGGCACTCATATGACTTTGCCTAAAAATGGTAAAAATAATATTGTTTACAGGGAAGGTCGTATTATGCCATATGTCGAAGGTTTACCTCAACCACATGTTAACTATGTAGAAGAAGATAATGGAATATATTCCCTTTTCATTGAGGATGAGATGCCTCCTCTTACAATAACCCATCAAGAAGATAAAGTCTAGTATTTACATTTTGATGGGGCTTCCTCCAACTAAGGTAATGGTGTTGGTATTTTCTTGTATTTCCCTGTCAAAAAAGTGCACCAATATGCATTTAGACTCGAATTTCAGTGCATTGACAATATCTCAGAATTTGAGGCACTCCTATTAAGTATAGATCAAGCCTTAGCCTTGGGATGTAAATATTTGACTACTTTTGGAGTCTTTGAGCTTTTTGTTAATTTGATAAAGAAAATTGATTCTCCTTCTAATAATCTCATTAAGAAATGGACTCAAATTGCTCGGAAAAAGATCTTTGAACTTGTGGATTTCAATATTACTCATTTTTGAAGATAAATTAATTCCTTTGTATATTGGTTAGTTGTATACAGGGCAAGTCCTTCTCATCATATATTACCTAAAAGGCTTGGTTTTGTTTTATAGTCCTCTCTATATACCCCATCTCCCAAAAATGATGAGGAATGGAAGATATTCTCTCATGATGAAAGTGTTTTTGCTTTCTTCCAGAACCAATATATAAAGGAGAATGAAATCATATCATTAAAGGGTAACAAATACCCAACCAGGATCTCCCCACTAGAGAGTTCCCTTTCACCAAGTGATGTTCCTAATTCAAAAGAAAAATGTGGATAGGGATCTAAGTGTATTGGGGAAATAGTTTCGATAAATATTGGAACCCCTAATGATCCAAAGATATTACAATTTGGGGCCCAATGCACTAAGGAAGATAAAGTAAATCTAATTAGCTTGTTCAAATAATTTTATGATGTCTTTTCCTAGTCTTATAAAGACCTCAGTTGTTTCAACCCTAACATCATTCAATGTGTCATTCCTATTAGAGAAGATGTCAAACTAGTTAGACAGAGACAATGACCAGTCAACCCTACTCTTAAAGCTACTATTAGAAAGGAACTGGATAAATTATTGTAAGCTAAAATCATTTTTCCAATCAAGTACTCTGAGTGGGTGGCCAACCTAGTCCTAGTAAGAAAGAAATATATGCTTGTGTGTAGATTATGACTCATTAAATAAGGCATGTGTAAAATACAATTTCCCTTTACCTAACATGGACCATATTTTATAGCAAGTGGTGGAATCTCAAATGATGTCCCTTTTAGATGGCTTTTATGGTTATATCCAAATTCGTGTGAAGAAAGTGGACAAGTACAAAACTACTTTTACCACTCATTGGGGAATTTTTGCTTATGAATGAAGGCCTTTTGGCTTGTGCAAATAGCCTTTGATGACCACATTGGGAAGATCATTTATATCTACCTCGATGATATTATAGCATATGCAAAGTGCCACAAAGATCATTTTGAGCATCTAAGACTAGTTTTCATTAGATTTAGAAGATTTGGTATATCACTTAATCCAAAGAAATTTGTTTTTAGTCTCATTATTAGTAAGCTTCTAGGGCATATTGTATCTAGAGCTAGTATTAACATTGATCGAGATACAGTTGAAGCAATTAAAAATCTCCCACCCCCTAATTTGAAAAAAAAATCCAATCTTTTATGGAAAAGTAAATTTTCTTCACATCTTTATCAATGATTTTACTAAAATTACCAAGATTATTCATAATTTATTAAGGAAATACCATGTTTACAAGTGGGATGATACTACACAATGAGTTTTCCTTGCCATAAAGGAGGATATTGTCTTTGCACTAGTACTGTAAAAACCAGACTTCACTAAAGAATTATCTATCTACATTAATGCCATAGAGGAAACCATTTTTGGTATCCTCATGCAAAATAATGATTAAAGGATTGTGCGGCCAATTTTTTTCATGATCCAAATCCTTTAGAATGATTAATTCACATACTCTTTTTTCAAAAAACATGCCTTTTCTCTTGTCAAAGCAATTGAAAAAATTTGGCACTATATTCTAGGCAAGCACACGAAGGTAAGAATCCTGTTACATGAGTGTCATATTTATTCTTTCACAGACTTACCTTTTTGGAAACTTGGGTCATTGGCTTGCCAAAATTCAAGAGCATGATCTATAAGTCATTACCACTAAGATAATAAAGGGATGTGACCTAACACTTCACCTGGCTCAGTACCCTGAACCAAGCGAACCAGATAATGATGATGAATCCTTGTCTGCTTTGTTTCTAATCAATGAACAACAAATTGATGTTGCAAACGACCCTTGGTACAAAGACATGGTTTATTATTTTCAAAATAAAAAGTGTCTTGATCACCTTGATAGGAGTCAATGCAAAAGGTTGCATTCAAAATCCTTCAAATATTTAATCCTTAATAATATGCTTTTTTGAAGGTATTTTGATGGATTATTATTACGTTGTGTTGATGATGAAAATTTAGCAATGTCTCATGGCCCTACTCATGGAAGAATGCATATTGGTGGCCACTTAGTAGCCAAATCCACCTCACATAAAATATTGAGATATGGTTTATACTGGTCAACAATCTTTTCACATTCATATGTGTGTGTGTGTATAACGAATTATACAAGTTGTCGGTAAAGAAAAGTTTCACTATATGCCTTTGTAATCTGTCATTCATGATTTCCCATTCTCCAAGTAGGTTCTTGATTTTATTGGTCCAATCAATCCACCTTCATATATAGAACATATATTTATTCTCACTGCCACTAACTACTTTAGAAAATGGGAAAATGTTGCTCCATTAAAGAATGCCCGGGATGAGCAGGTCATTGAATTTCTGGAAAATAATATTATTTTGTGTTTCAGTATCCCTTTAGACTTGATCACTAATAATGGTCTAGAATTTTTTCTGTATGATTTACTAAATTTTGTGACAAATACAAAATCAAGAACTCCACTTCTTCCTGTAGATTTTTACTATGTAGATTCAACAACTCATGTGATATACTAAAACATAAGACAAGAATCTACTCTACTCTTCAGCGGAAGCCAAAACTTGATCGATGAAAATAATAATCGACAATAGGAAGATAATTAAAGACACATAACACATTTTTTCTCTGGGAAAAGCCAATTCTCAAAACCCTAACTATCTATTGCATTAATCATAAATCTGAGTGATAATACAAGGCTTGTTCTCACTAGAACAATTCTTGCACAAGTATGATCAACTTTATGCCCCACAAGCCCTCATTGACCAACACTTAGCCAATTTATGTTGCCTGCCAAGCCCCTATTTGCTTGCGCAATTACTGTGAGGATCATCCCATATTTAATTGGGAAATCCTTCCTCCATAAATGCGCAATCCAAAACTAGGTCCTTCTTTGATTGCATGCATAACCTGTACAACTCAGATCATCATACAACTAATAGTACATTGTCCCTGCACTCTAGTCTCAACTGGGTCGTTATATGAACTGACATGCATGAGTTTATCATGAGGGAATCTTCAGTTAGCTGGAGTAGCACTGAGGATGCACCAATGCACCAACTCACTACTAGACCTCTACTAGTTCCACAAACATTTAGAACTAGTTTAACTATCTATAACTCAGTCAAACTGAGTTATCTAATAACAACTGAAATAAAACCATCATGGACCCCTAAAATTTAGGGAGAACATATACATGACTACAGAAAGACTTCCAACTCGAAATTCCTAAGATAATTAAGTTAATTTAACGTAATTAACTATTTACAAGTTATATTCGAATTCAAGCTTCTGTGATCCATAACTTATTAATTAATGAAGATTTTTGGAAAAAATCACATTGCCAATATTTGGTCAACGCGTTTCAAACCAGCTAGTGTGGTTCATCTTCAGGACAAGATGAAGAGACAAATCTAAGAGGAAGGTTAAATAGGGAGATAGGTCATCCTAACGACTAGAGGAAAACGGCTAAATTTGACCAAGGAGGGAAATTTATAATGTTTATTAATTTATTTAAACAATTTATTTATCTATTATTATAATTTAACCAAACGGCTATATTTGACTAGGGTAGGGAATTCTAATTCGCTTAATTAGTTAATAATTATTTATTTACTTAATTAACTAATTTATTTATCCATTCTTTTATTGTTCTTAAATAATTGTTTATTTGGTAATGATTTGGAAAAATTAATAAGGATTAAAAATAATAATTAATGATAAGGAATAAATAAATACTAACACTAATAGAAATTAAATGTGAAAAAAAAAATTACAAGGGGAAAAAAGAGAGAAAGGTGTTCATCTATAAAAATAAATAATAATAATAATAATAATTAATTAATTAATTAATTTTTACAAGGGAATAAAATAAAAGAGAAGGTGTTCATAAAATAAAATAAAACATATATATATATATATATATATATATGAAGATGATAAATATTATTATTATTATTATTAAAAACTGGTAATAGTAATAGCGATAAATAAACGAATACAAATAATAAATGCATAAATGATATTACTAATAAAAATTAATCAATAAATAAACATAGAGGCTAATACTCACTAATTAATGAAAGGAAGGATAAAAAACGAGGACTAGAACATGAAAAAGTCTAGACAAAGAGGAGAAAAAACTAGGAGGAGAGGGTGGGAATCCAAAAGCTACTAATTTTCCAATCGTGATCCCTATTAATATTATTAGAAGACTTCTCAATTTCAATGGCTTCCCTAAACTTACGGTGATGAAAATGAGAGATCTTTGCAATGACCTTAGCCTCCTCAATGCATATATGATGCTTGGTCTTCGCTGCATGTGCCGCCAAATCAAAAGATTTTGTCCTCCCATGCTTGATATCAGTAGCCTGTTCCTTAATCCTTTGGTTAATAGACCAACCTGTTTCACCAATGTATGAGGTAACACATGAACACGAGATAACATAAACACCTTTCAAATCCATAGGGTTCACTTGGTCTTTAATAGACCTTAGGGAGCTCTTAATGGTGTTGAGGGGTCTAAATGTTGAGGGAACATTATGCTTCTTCAGGATTCTCACAATCTTGTTAGTCGTCCCTTGGATGAAGGGGAGGTGAACTCCTGCAAGACGATCAGTAGCGTCAGTCTTAACCTTAGGACCTTTCCTAGTTTTGAGGAAAGCTTTAACACCCTATTGCCTACTATAACCATTCTGGACAAAGACATTAAGGAGATGGGACTTTTCATCAGAAAGGTGGTCTTCATCTGAAATTCGAAGTGCACGAGTGGCTAACGTATTGAGAACACTTATCTTCTGAGCAGGAAAATGATGGGAACTCGCATGAAGATACTGCGCAGTATGAGTCTTTTTTTGATACACCTAATGGGAGAAAGATCCATCAACTTTATTTGAAATGAGGACGCCAAGGAAAGGAAGGCAACCCTCAACTTCTCGCTCCATGGTGAAATTTATGGAATCAAACTAATTATTAAGATGCTCAAAAAATAAATCTAACTTCTCAGGTCTGTGTTGCCATATGGAGCAAGTGTCATCGACAAATATTTTCACATTTAATTTCTATTAGTGTTAGTATTTATTTATTCCTTGTCATTAATTATTATTTTTAATCCTTATTAATTTTTCCAAATCATTACCAAATAAACAATTATTTAAGAACAATAAAAGAATGGATAAATAAATTAGTTAATTAAGTAAATAAATAAGTATTAACTAGTTAAACAGATTAGAATTCCCTACCCTAGTCAAATATAGTCGTTTGGTTAAATTATAATAATAGATAAATAAATTGTTTAAATAAATTAATAAACATTATAAATTTCCCTCCTTGGTCAAATTAAGCCATTTTCCTCTAGTTGTTAGGATGACCTATCTTCCTATTTAACCTTCCTCTGATATCTGTCTCTTCATCTTCTCCTGAAGATGAACCACACTCACTGGTTCAAAACGCGTCGACCAAATATTGGCAATGTGATGTTTTCCGAAAACCTTCATTATTTACAAGTTGATATGAAAATAAAATTAGATTTTAATTCACAATTTAATTCAAGGACAAATTAAAATGGAATTTCTTGTTTTCATTTCTCAACACTCCCTCTCAACAAGAAAGGGATTATCAAATACCCCGATCTTGTCTTTGTAAAACTCGAATTTACATCTTTCTCCTCTGTGGGAATGTACTCTAGCAACATAATCCACCTCAATACACAATCTCGAAGATGATGATATCGATTATCAATATGCTTGGACCGATCATGAAAAACTATATTTTCATAGATTTTGATACAACTCAGATTATCGCAATAAATCACAGTTGGATCCATCTGTTGACCAAACAAACCAACTAGAATCTTCCTCATATAGATGGCCTCACATGTTTCTTAACTTATAGCCATGTACTCTGCCTCTACCGAATTGAGTGCAACTAATCTTTGTTTCTTGTTGTACCAAGAAACAACTGTTGACCTAATACTAAAGATCCCTCCTGATGTGCTCTTCTTATCAAATGGACTCCCTGCCCAATCTACGTTGATGAAGCCTTAAAGCTTCACTCCCTCTGTTCACCTATACCGCAATCCATACTGAGTAGTTCGCTTGAGGTATCTCAACACATGCTTTGTTGCCTTCCAATACATTTATGTAGGCCTAAACATTGCTTGACTAAGCTGGTTAACTGCATAGCACATATTCAGTTGTGTGTTCACCAAATACATGAGTGAACCCACAAGCTACCTGTAAACAGTTGCTTCCACTACTTCACCCGAAGTAACATCCTCCTTCCTCCAATTACTTGCTAGAGGAGTATTCATGGGTTTGTTGCCCTCCATGTGGAACCTCTTGAGTATCTTGTTGGCATACTCTCCCTGAGACACAAAAAGTTCCCCATTACCCTACCATACTTCCATGCCTAGAAATTAATGCATGAGCCCCATGTCCTTCATCTCAAACTCTCCTACAATATCCTCCTTGCAAGACTTGATTAGTTGATCATCACCTGTTAGAATCAAATCGTCGACATATATACAATGATCAACAATTTACCTTCCACCACTATATGGTACAGGTTTGCATCCACTTCACTCTTGGTGAAGCCCAATCTGGTGAAGTAGCTAGCAATCCTAGTGTACCAATCATGGGGTGCTTCCTTCATCCCATATAACTCTCTCTTGAGCTAGCACACATGTGACTCATGGTCAAAGGTCTCTAAACATTTAGGCTGCTCTATGTACACCTCTTCATAAATCATGCCATTAAGGAAGGTTGTCTTTACATCCATCTCATGTATCTTCTAACCCATTTGTGTTGATAATATCAATATGGATATGATCGATGAGTACCTTGCAACAAGAGAAAAGGTCTCATCATAGTCAATCCCCTCTACCTGTGAAAAGCCACGGGCCACAAACCTGGACTTATGCTTCTCCACACTACTATCTGCAACTTTCTTTACCTTCTGATGAGCCTAGGTATTACAACAATAATGCTGCAACTCCCAAGGCTACCAGCTTTACTTATCAACCCGGGGTTCGTACAAACTTGGAGGTGACAGTGCTATATGCACAAGTATAAGTGAAGGTACTGCCTATTGTCACTGCTCATCTGGAAAGAGACCCAGGGGTTCCAAGCTAGACTTCTATAGGGTCAGAAGAAGCTTAACTCTTTGATGGAAGAAGAGAAAATCTATCCTAAGGGAGAGCTACTTCTATTGCAGTATTGAAGAAAACAATATGTAATGATAAACCACACCATAACCTAACTAACAAATTAAACAACTATGCTAAGCATAATTCACTAACCTAAGGCTTCTATTTAAGTTGCAGAAGTAAACAGCATCAAACTATCCTAAGGTACAAGCAAAGAAACTAAGCTAAATCGGTTTTCAAGCGGAAAAAGCAGTCGGAGATTGAAATTGTTGAAAGGAGGACGTAGGGATGTAGTAGCGCCTAGGGACCATTGGATCGATCAACGAACAGAAGATGGATGGTGGAGATCTTATCATGAGGCTTTAAGCGAATAAATGGATGAACAGGGTGAATGAACAGGATGAACAGTGGAGATCGTATCACGAAGGCTTAAGTGAATGGATGGACGAACAAGGTAATAAAGCAGATGAATGGTCGAGATCTAATAGCGAAGATGAAGTGAATGGATGGACGAACGAGGTTAACAAAGCAGAGAACGATGGAGATCATATCGCGAGGGATTAAGTGACTAGATGGGTGAACATAATGAACGCACGCGATGAATGACTGAGATCTTATCACGCGGATGAAGTCAAGAGATGGACGGTGGAGATCGTATCATGGGAAAAACGAAACATGCGGAAATGATGGAGTGGGTTTCTAAGGTGGTAAGTAGTTTCTCACGCGCCCTTTAGGGTGTAAGTTGTATTTTAAAATTCCACACTATTAGCCTAACTGTGCAACACGTAGCACGAGAAAACCACTCTTCTCGCGTGCTCTCAGGCGGATAATGGCCATGAACTTATCCGCAAGAGATTGTGCGATAGCCGTTGGATCAGGCGGGGCTGATCAACGGTGGAGATCAGCCAAGCTAGTTGGCAATCAGGTGAAGCAACAACCATTGGATCAGACGGGGCTAATCAATGGTGGAGATTGGCCAAGCTAGTTGGTGATCAGGTGAAGAAACAGCCGTCGGATCAGGCAAGGAAAATCGACGGTGGGGAGTTAAAGTGCATAAAGTAAGTGGTAGTTGGGAGTATTAATGGATCGGACGGTGATTGTGAAGGTTTGTTGTGGATCGGATGATGAGAAAGTGATGCACAAAGAACATGCTAAAGGAGGTTTTTAAAGGAAAACGACAGAAAAACACAATGAGGTGAACAAATAACTACATTAAATAGCAAACTCCATAGCTCATGCGAGAACCAGAAACCTATTTCTTTTGGGCTGCTGAAGGATCCCTTCCTCAAGTCATGGTCCCAGAGGGAGGAGATGAGGCCGAGACACCTGTGCACAACCTAATAGTGATCTTTTTCTCCTAACTAACCTGTGAACTGAAAGAAGGCATAAATGGAAGTAAACTACAGCAAATGTAGATACTAAAGCAAGTGAATAGGAAAACCATGAATGATCTACGTTATATTGCTATAATGAAAGTGAAACTACTTAAGCAAATAAATAGAACAGAACTCTATGCTAGCATACATGTACAATAAAGAGGAGCTTTGGCGGCTTGGGTTGGGCCCTAACCCAAGAGATTAAGCCCTCAGAGTTAACTCAGAGTTGGCTTAAACAGAACTCATTCTTATTATAAAAATTGTGGATTACAGAGTAAACTGTCATAGGTCTCTTGCAACTCGGAAATAAAACAAAGTTTTACAATAGAAGTCTGAATCCTATTGAGGTCCTAAGCCTCTCTATTTATACATTTGAAGTCTCTAACGACTTCCTTCCCATTAGGGAGGCTTGGCCTCTAACTCAAGGAAAACTGGTTTCTATCCTTTTCACTTGCTCAGTTGTCTTCTAGTCTTCAAACTGATGGTTGTTTGCACTCTGAGTTGGTGGAGGAATATTCGAATGGAGGGGTAGTAAATGAGGAGGATTTACCTCCTATAATTACTCTCCCTTGTCCCATTCTAGTTTTACCAAGGTCTTTGCCATAGTTCCTTTCTTTTATCCTTTATACCTGCATTTTTCCTTGTTTTTATCCTTTGTTCCTGCATTACATGCACATTAGACCACAAAGCCAAATATCCAACTCTAACTCATTTCATAAACAAAATATAATCAAAAGTATGCAATAAGTTGTGAGAATATTTGGTTTGACTAAGCTAGGAGGCGAATTAAGACCAATTAAGGCCCATATAATTACTCAATGATGAGGCTCATCATCACCCCCCTACTGAAAGTGTTGCTCATCCACTGAGCAACTTAATTAATGTCCATGTCCTTCATGGATCTGGTAGCCTCTCTGACATCCATGCTTCTATTGTGGTCTCTTCTTCTTGTTCGTATAAGATTTCTTTCCTTTCTACTTCTTCCCACTGCCTCTTTTCCTCTTCTTCTTTTCTCCCTTCTAGCATTCCTAGGAGTAGTGGTGGACTGAGTTTTAGGCCTATCTAATTGACCTTCAACCTTTGTATTGATTGCTTATACAGAGGTGTTTTGTTGAGTGCCTCTCTCAACCTTTGAGGGGAGTGACTTTCTCTGATCTTCAAGCTGTTGGGCAGTTTGTTCCATCTCCTTTAGCAGGCTTGCATATTATCATCTCTTAGTAGTCTAAACATATCCTCAAAATGTGAAATTGCTTTCTCTTGGGCAGTAAGACATCTAGGTGCCAGCTAAGGATCATTTGTAATTATATTATGGGTGTTGATTAGGGCCATTGGGATTTGATTGTTTAGCTTTGATGAAAAAAAGGTTAATTTTTCTCTCTGGCCAATATTCTTTTCATCTCTGCAGCCCTTGACTTCTCATGGTTCATTGATGATGCCAAAGCCATTAATTGTAGATCTCCTACCTCTGCATTAGGATCCCAAATATTCATGTCTGTGAGGGCCATGTTATGCAAGTAAAAGTCAGCCATCTTGGCCCTATCCTCTAGTGCACTTTGATCACAAAGATCAATAAATTGTTTGCAGTCCTGAAATGGCATGGTGTCCATTTATGCTAGTGTTTTAACCTGAAATTGTAGTTATTGTTCTCTGAGGTAAGGAGCATAGGATTTAGCTGGCATCCTACACTACATGGCCTCTTGATGTTCTTTCTCCTCTGTTTCAATTCCTTCTTCCTCTTGTTGTTCTTTCTCATCTCCATCAGTTTCCTCCTCTGTTTCAGCATCATCCTCCTTGTGTTCTGTATGTTCCATTGTATTAGTTTCTTATTCATCCATCTCATCCATATCTAGATCTATATATTCTTCTTCTTGTTTTTCCTCCTCCATACTGACAGAGGGACTAACATTATAGGTGAGGGTTTTAATGTCATCCTCTGCTAGTAAGTCTCTGAAGACTAACCATTTTATAGGGATCCTAAGGTTTTAGAGGGCATCCTTAATGAGGATTTCTATCAACCCATGGTGGGCCAACTGTTGGGAATTCCCTTCTTTTACTTCGCTGCTGGAGTCTATGAGTGATTGCATCAAGAAATAGGGTATGCTGTGTCTTTGGTGAACTGGTGTTTCTACCCCTAATCTTAATTCTTCAAGCATTTTCAAATGGTTTCCATAACAATATTGTATCTATGGACTCTTGCATTCTCTTTTGACTTATTAAAGAATTTCCTCTTTTCCACCTTTTCACTTGTAAATCAAATACCTCTTAACCTTTACAACTTTTGATCAAATGATGCATATGAGTGAGTGAGTGGGATACTTACCTGTGGTCTTGATGCCATGTTGCAGTTGTCAAAAATCAGAAGTGTTGTTGATGGTCGTTCTTTTTCCTCCTATGTTGTCTGCTGATGGTTTATTAGATTTTGTAGGTGTCTGTGACTGAATATCTGATGTTGTTGTTGTTGTTGTGGAGCTCTTGGATCTGATGTTGTTGCTGCTGTGGAGCTCCTAGATTTGATGTTGCTGCTGTTGTGGAGCTCCTGGACTACCACTTGGCAATGTTTGGTGTCTCCCTTAGAATTTCTTGATCATGTTGTTGGATGGTGCTGTGAGGATGCTGTAATGAATGGATAGAGGGAGTAGGAGTGTATGTGAATGCAGGGATGATGGTAATGGTTGAGGTGATTCTGTTAGAAAACACAATCTTCACCTGAATTGAAGCAATGAACTGAGAAACAATAGAATTGATGGAGGGATGCATGGTAAGGAGTGGAGGAGATGAAATATATGTGAGGCAGGGTTCACTTTGGATCTTCTCTTTGCTCCTTAGTTGTCTTTCTCACCCACCTACACATAACAATTATCTTTTTTTTTTCTTTTATTATTATTATTATTATTATTATATATAAACACCTAGGCTGCCTCAGAGAGGTTTTCACCCAGGGATCTTCTTATCCTTTTCATTTTTCTCATCCTTGGGCCGCCTCATGAGGTTTTCAACCCAAAGATGGGACTTAGGTGCCTCATGGAAGTTTTCACTTGAATCCTTATTCTTTTTTCCTTTTTCAGTGACCTGATGAGGGAGGAGCTGGAACTTGCTCCACCATCATCACTGTCTTATTGATATTTTCAATGAACTCTTGTTTTGATAAAGGCCTCTTGTACATTTTCAATCAGTGTCCATTAACTAGCAATGGAATGGCTTCTTCATCAATAGTTCTGATTTGCACTGAACCATTGTCATGGCATCTTTCCACCACATAAGGTCTGAGCCATCTTGTCCTTGTCTTGCACTTGAAGTCTTTATACCTAGAATCATATAACAATGCACAGTCTCCCTCTTGAAATTGCTTCTCCTTGATGTGCTTGTCATGCCATATCTTCCTTTGAAGTTGAACTATCTCTGTATATAGGAGGGCCTGCATTTTGAATTCATCCAAACCATTCAAATGGAACAATATTTCTTTCTGTGCATGACTGAGATCAATATATAGTTGGGTTTCCATCCTCAATGTGTTATATTCAAACTCAATGGACAGAAAATCAGTTTTCCCATAGACCAGCTCATAGGGTGTAAATCCAGTGGTGGTCTTCCATGTTGTATTATAGGCCCAAGTGGCCTGAACTAGTCTTTCTACCCAATCCTTTCTGTTGCTGCTCACTACCTTGGTTAAGATGTTCTCCAGTGCCCTATTGGTCACCTCCACTTACCCATTAGCTTGTGGATGATAGGGAGTAGAGGTCCTATGCTTTATTTTTTGACGGCTGAGAAATTCTTCAATCATGCTTGAGGTAAACTAGTTGCCTTGGTATGTGACTAGCTCTCTATGGTACCCAAATTTGTAGAATATATTCTCCCTTAGGAACTCAACCACCTTCTCTTTTGTTGCTACCTTAATTGCCTTGGTTTCAGCCCACTTGTTCAAATAATCAGTGCACACAATGATGTGTTGTTTTTGCTTTGAAGGAGGGTTGATACGCCCAATGAAGTCCATGCCCCACTTGTCAAATGGCTCAAAAATCACTTGAGGTTGTAGGGTAATTTCATCTCTTGGAGTAGGTTTTCCCATCCTCTGGCACCGATCACATTGACTAATATAATTTTTCACATCCTGATGAAGAGTAGGCCAATAATAGCCTGCTTGCAACACTTTAAATGTTGTCCACTTTGCTGCAAAGTGACCTCCACAAGGCCCATCATGAGAGGTCAAAAGGATGTCAAAGACTTCCTCTTCCCTTACACACCTTCTTAATATTTGATCTAGTACAAGTTTGAACAGATTGCCCCCAATCCAGGTGATGGGGGTACTTTTCCTGACTATCATTCTCTTCTCTTTGGAGGGCAAGTTTGGTGGAAACTGTGTTGATACCAAATAGTTTTCTATATCAGCAAACCATGGGGACAGAACTGAAATAGCAAACAAATGCTCATCTGGTAACTGGTCATCCACCATTTCTTCTTCACCTACAAGCAGATTCATCCTAGATAGAAAGTCAGCAACAACATTTTCCTTACCAGGTTTATCAACAATAGTTAGATCAAAATGCTATAATAAAAGAAACTATCTTATAATTCTAGTATTCACATCTAATTTGTTCATTAAATATTTGATTGCAGCATGATCAGTATGCACAAATGTTTGATAACCTGTAATGTAATGCCTAAATTGTTTTAATGAATGCACAATAGCTAGGAGTTCCTTTTCGGTCACAATATAATTTAGCTCAACCTTTAACGGGTTCTTACTGATAAAGTAGATGGCATAGGGCAATTTCTCCTCTTCCTGACCTAAGGTTGATCCTATAGCTTTGTGTGAGGCATCAGCATGAATATGAAAAGGGAGGGCCCAGTTTGGGCCTCTAAGGGTTGGTGCAGTGGTTAACTTACCCTTTAGAATGTCTAAGGCCTCTTGACAACTCTTTGACCATATAAACTTAGAATCTTTGGCCAACAACCCAAACAAAGGAGAGGCCAACTTGCTAAAGCCCTTTATGAACCTTTAGTAGTATCCAACTAACCTAAGAAACTCCTGGCATCTCTCTTTTTTTGTGGAGGTAGGACCCTTTGGATGATTTCTAATTTGTTATGTTCCACCTACAGTCCTTGCTAAGATATTGAATGACCTAACCCAGTCCCTTCAATCATTAAGAATTCACTTTTTTCTAGACTGAGAGACAGATTCATTTCAATGAATTTGTGTAATACTTCGCCTAGGTTAGTTAGGGCTTCTTGAAAATCACAGCCATAAGGTGTAAAGTCATCCATATAGATTTCCACTGCATCATGTACTAATTCAGCAAAAATACTTAAGACTGCTCTCTGGAAAGTGGCAGGAGCATTGCATAGGCCAAAAGTAAGGACCCTATAGGAAAAAGTACCCCAAGGACAGGTGAATGTGGTCTTATCCTGGTCTTTTGGGCAAATTTGGATTTGGTTGTACCCACTGAATCCATCTAGGAAAGAAAATAACTTCTTCCCTACTAGGCCATCTAGCACTTGGTCAATGAAGGGTAGGGGAAAATCATCCTTCTTTGTGGCTTTGTTCAACTTTTCTTGGGAACTAACACTAAAGGAGAGACCCACTCACTGTCTGAGATAGGGTAAATGAATCCTGCATCTAGTAATTTTTGCAATTCTTCTTTGACTATGTCTTTAAGAGTTGGATTCATCCTCCTTTGTGGTTTCCTAACTAGCTTGCAACCTTCTTTGATGTATATGTGGTGAGCACACACTTACGGGTGTACTCCCTTCATTTCCTTATAACTCCAAGCGAAGGCTTCTAGGTGTTCTCTCAACATGTTGCATAACTTTTCTTCTTCTAAAGCAGAAAGAGATGGGTTAATTTTAAAAGTTCTATCTAGGCCAAATTCTATGGTTTTGACACGAAGTGGGTTGGAATTGGCCAAGAATAAGTCAATTGGATGATTGCTCTGGGTTTCCCTTACTTCCTCTTCTAATGGTAATGAACTAGGAGTTGGACTTTGGAGCAGGTGTTCAATTAAGTCATCCTCATCTTGTTGTCCTCCTCCTATGGTTGCTTCCAAAGCATAAATTTGGGCAAAATAAACCTCATCTTCTTCCTCCTCCTCTAACCATAAAGGTAAATCATGCTCTAGGATAGGTTGAGTAGGAGGGTATAAGACTAACTGTTTGGACATATGCCCATTCTTGATGGTCATATTCCCAGCTCTAGAGCTAATGTAAGCATCAGTTGTGGCGAACCATGGCCTCCCAAGGATGAGAGGGTAACCAGTAAGCTAAGCCTTAGGCTGGAGAACTAGGAAATCTGCAGGGTATTCCCAGGAATCAATGGAGACCATCACATCCTCCACAATTCCCTCAGGGGTGATTATGGAACGGTTTACAAGTTGCAGAATTGTTGTGGTCTTTATCAATGACCCTTGGAGGTTGAGCTTGAGCATGGTGTATTTGGTAATCACATTAATGGCAGCCCCAAGATCAATCAGAGTGTGTGGGACAATAGTGCATTGATGTGCACATCTACTACAGGGCTTCCAGGGTCCAAATATTTTGGACATATTACCTGCCCCAGCATTAAGTCAGACCATTGCCCAATGAAATTAATGGTAGCGGTATCCATTTTTCTTCTTCTTGGATTCTTGAAGCACTTCTCCTTAATCAATTTATTGTAAATGGGAACATCTTTGATTGCCTAGAGAAGGGGGATCATTACACATAGATTTTTCAATTCTCCCAGAAGTTCAGTTTCTTCTGGGATAGGCTGGAGTGGTTGAGTTAATCTCTCAGGAAAGGGTGGGTTTACTTTAAGGTCGCTTTCCTCTCTTTCTTCCTAAACCTCCCCATGTGGAGGGGGAGGTTGGTTATCAAGGAGAATTCTCCCAGATCTTAGGTTGATCTCCTGGATTTTTACAGCATCAGCTGGGTATGATGTCTCTCCACTGTATGCTTGTTGAGAATGCCTATTGTTTGGGTTCGGATTTGGCTGGGTAGGCATCTGGGGTTTCTTGGGTGGAGCAGAGTGCAGGAGTTGTGGTTGGGTATGTGGTGGAGGCAATAGGGCTAGAACATTGTTGAATTAGGGCCTCCACCCCTGGTGTGGGGTATTCCACTGATGTTGTGGCTAAACATAAGATTGAAATTACTGGCTGGTTGGCTGGGATTGATACTAAGATGCATAGGACCAAGGAGGGGGTGTAGACCAGGAAGGATGAGAAGGGGGTTCCCAAGAATGTATAGGTGTGGTTTGGTTGGGGTTGTTATGCATGGGATGACCCTTGCATACCCTGCTGGTATGGTCTAGGCCCAGGAGGTCTCATTTGGTTGATGTAGAATAGATGCTCAGTAACACCTTCAGTTCCTTGATATACAAATTTGAGTCCAAGTAAAGAAGGGCACTTGTCTGTGGAGTGGTTTTCTTCATAGACTAAGAAAATATTAATACAATTCAATGGACATTCATTCCTAGGATGCCTCTTGGTGCATCTAGGAAAAAATATGGCCAAGGCTCTCTCTGCTTCCTCTTGCTTTCTTTTGATGTTCATGGTGTCTAATTGCAAGGCAAGGGTTTGCAGCATATCACTTTTGAAATCCTCCAACATATTTCCAATTTCACCCTTGATGGATAAGTTGGAGGATGATGTATTAGCCATAGGTTGACTACCCCTACCCTTTTTCCTGGCTGACCTAGAATGGTTTCTAAAGACAGTCTTAATATCCTCATAGGGTAATTGGTAGACATCTCCTCCTACTATCATATGTAAGGTATCCAAGGGATCCTCCCTTACTCCTCTGAGCAAGACCAACTTTAGTGACTCAGGATCAAGTGTGCACCTGGCCCTTTTGTAACTGAGCTGGAATATTTCTTCATAGTCGTCTAAGGATTCATCTTGGCCTATGGAAATCCTAAAAATCTCTTCTTTAGTATCCTTTGACCTACTGTAGTCCCTATATTTTTTGTTAAAATTTTGTTGCATATGAGCCCAAGTTGTGATGTTATCTCCAGGTAAACCCATGAACCAGTGCAATGTTGCATCCTTAAGCGTAGATGGAAACAATTTTAACTTTTTTACATCATCTGTATCATCATAGGTTCAGCATATCACAACAAACTCAAATAGAAAAGTGTCAAGGTCCTCTGTGGTCAGGCCATGGAAATGAGGTAGAGCAGAGGGGCTTATATTCTTCATCTTAGTGTCCCCATTGGTTTCCCTGATGGGGAAGGCACTCTCAATTCTCTCTCTATCTCCCCTTTCATTTTGGTTTCCAGCCATTGGTTCAGTAGGAATGGGTTCTTCCTCTTCTTCTTCCCTCGTAGGTTCTTCAAATATATAAGGTTGCTCACCTAAAGGTTCTTCCAAATCACAGTCACCGTAGAAGAGAGAAGGTTGATTGTTGGACGTAGTGGGGGTATTTGACAAGATTTTTCCTGAATTGTCCCTATTCCTACGAGGCATGAAAGGAAATGTTTTTGGGTTGGTTTCTGTAAGATTTTCTTTAAAGTTAGAAAGTACTTGCAAAATGGAAAGGAAAGTAGATAATAACAAATGAAAGAAAGAAAGAAACTAGATTACTTTTGCAGAAATAAACTAATGGAAGAAAATTGAAGACTAGAAGTAGAAGAAAAGAAAGTTGGAAACTAGAAATAGAAGAAAGCAGTAATTACTTCTACTTAGACACCTCCCCGACAATGGCGCCAAAAAGTGATGAGCCTAGGTATTGCAACAATAATGCTGCAACTCCTAGGGCTATCAGCTTTACTTATAACCTCGGGGTTCGTACAAACTTGGAGGTGACAGTGATATATGCACAAGTAGAAGTGAAGGTACTCCCTGTTGTCACTGCTCATCTGGAAAGAGACCCCAGGGGTTCCAAGCCAGACTTCTATAGGGTCAGAAGAATCTTAACTCTTTGATGGAAGAAGAGAAAATCTATCCTAAGGGAGAGCTACTTCTACTGCAGTATTGAAGAAAACAACATGTAATGATAAACCAAACCATAACCTAACTAACCAATTAAACAACTATGCTAAGCGGAATTTCTAAAACAATCACTAACCTAAGGCTGATATCTAAGTTGCAGAAGTAAAGAGCATCAAACTATCCTAAGATGCAAGCAAAGAAACTAAGCTAAATTGGTTTTCAAGCAGAAAAAGCAGTCAGAGATCGAAATTGGTGAAAGGAGGATGTAGGGATGCAATAGTGCCTAGGGACCGTTGGATCGATCAATGAACAAAAGATGGACGGTGGAGATCTTATTGCGGGGCTTTAAGCGAATAAATGGATGAACGGGGTGAATGAACAGGATGAACAATGGAGATTGTATCACGAAGGCTTAAGTGAATGGATGGACGAACAAGGTAATAAAGCAGATGAATTGTCAAGATCTAATCACAAAGATGAAGTGAATGGATGGCCGAACGAGGTTAACAAAGTAGAGAACGACGGAGATCGTATTGTGAGGGATTAAGAGACTAGATGGGTGAATAGGATGAATGCACATGATGAACGGCTGAGATCTTATCGTACGGATGAAGTCAAGAGATGGACAGCGGAGATTGTATCGCAGGAAAAAGAAATGTGCATAAATGATGGAGCGGGTTTCTAAGGCGTAAGTAGTTTCTCACGTGCCCTTCAGGCTGTAAGTTGTATTTTGAAATTTCACGCGATTAGCCTAACTATGCTACATGTAGCACGAGAAAACCAATTTTCTCGTGTGCTCCCGAGCGGATAACGGTCGTGCACTAATCTGCACGAGATTGCGTGATAGCCGCTGGATCAGGCAGGGTTGATCAATGGTGGAGATAGGCCAAGATAGTTGGCGATCGGGTGAAGCAACAGTCATCGGATCAGGCGAGGCAAATCGATGGTGGGGACTTAAAGCACATAAAGTAAGTGGTAGTTGGGAAAAATAATGGATCGGACAATGATTGTGAAGGTTTGTTGTGGATCAGACGACGAGGAAGCGATGCACGAAGAACGTGCTAAAGGAGGTTTTTAAAGGAAAACAATAGAAAAACACAGTGAGGTGAAAAAATAACTACATCAAATAGCGAACTCCATAGCTCATGCGAGAACCAGAAACCTGTGTTTTTTGGGTTGCTGAAGGGTCCCTTCCTCAAGTCATGGTCCTAGAGGGAGGAGATGAGGCCGAGACACCTACACACAACCTGATAGTGATATTTTTCTTATAACTAACCTGTGAACTGAAAGAAGGCATAAATGGATGTAAGCTACAACAAATGTAGCTACTGAAGCAAGTGAACAAGAAAACCATGAATAATCTACACTATATTGCTATAATGAAAGTGAAACTACTTAAGAAAATAAACAGAACAAAACTCTATGCTACCATACTTGTACATTAAAGAGGAGCTTTAGCTGCTTGGGTCGGGCCCTAACCCAAGAGCTTCAGCCCTCGGAGTTAACTCAGAGCTGGATTAAACAGAACTCATTCTTATTATAAAAACCATGGATTACAGAGCAAACTATCACAAGTCTCTTGCAACTTAGAAATAAAACAAGCTTTTACAATAGAATTTTGAAACCTACTGAGGTCCTAGGCCTCTCTATTTATACATTTGAAGTCTCTAACGACTTCCTTCCCATTCGATAGGCTTGGCCTCTAACTCAAGGAAAATTGGTTTCTATCCTTTTCACTTGCTCGACTGTCTTCTAGTCTTCAAAGTGATGGTTGTTTGCACTCCGAGCTGGTGGAGAAATATTCGAATGGAGGAGTAGTAAATGAGGAGTATTTACCTCTTGTAATTACTCTCCCTTGTCCCATTCTAGTTTTACCAAGGTCTTTGCCATAGTTACTTGCTTTTATCCTTATACCTGCATTTTTCCTTACTTTTATCCTTTATTCATGCATTACATGCACATTAGACCACAAAGACAAATATCCAACTCTAACTCATTTCATAAACAGAATATAATCAAAAGTATGCAATAAGTTGTGAGAATAGTTGGTTTGACTAAGCTAGGAGGTGAATTAAGGCCAATTAAGGCCCATATAATTACTCAATGATGAGGTTCATCACCTTGTAAAGCCATCGGGAAATCACCATTGACTTGTCATCTGGTCTCGAGACCACATCCCAAACATTGTTACGAACTATGGAGTCATACTTCTCCACCATGGCATCAACCCAAACCAGTTGTTGTATTGCCTCCTCAAAGGACGATGGCTTTGTCTCAACACATTCGCTCATAAGAGCCATGTATCTAGTGTACCTCTCAAGTGACCTCCTCTGCCTGCGCTGAGATGTGGGTGCTCCCACATTCTCCCGTGCATCATGCAATGACCTATTAGCCTCTTTGGTGTGCTTTCTCCCATCTTTGGAAGACTCTGCCTGAGTGGATGTCTTCACTCCTGGATCCTTTACATGTGTCTGCTCCACACCAATCTAAGGCTCCTCAACCTTAGAATCTATAACCTCTTTAACCACATGTAGTTGAAGCTCCCTCTCAAGGGAAACTCGCATGGCCTTCTCCTCATCGAATCTAACATCCCTACGAACCACTATCATCCTACTAGTCAGCAAGTGCACCCGATAGTTGTGAGGTGTATTAATGTATGCCACAAGTACCCCCAACTCTGTTATCGGCTCAAGATTTTTCCGTGCATATTTAGTCACATGGAAATATACCGATGGCACAAAAATCCTGAAGTGACCATCATATGGTCTCTTACCGGAGAAAGCCTCCTATGTTTTCATGCCAAGTATCTGATGCGGGTGTATGTTCTGCAAATAAATAGTTTTGTTGCATGCCTCAGCCCACAAGTGTAGTGGTAGGCCCTAATCATGCAACATCACCCGTGTTGCCCCTACAATTCTTATGTTATTCCTTTCGGCCACCCCATTCTACTATGGGTTATGGGGTGTCATCAACTCTCGTTTAATCTCGTCTTCTGCAAGAAGTTCATAAACTCATTTGAGACATACTCACCACCGTTATCACTCCTCAAAGCTTTAACCTTCTTGCTAGACTCTTTCTCGACCAATTCTTTAAATTCACAAAACTTTGTGAAAGTTTGTTCCTTATTTTGCATGAAAAATATCCAGCATTTATGAGAAAAGTTGTCAATAAATATAACATAATACTTGTATTTGGTCCTGGATGTTGTCGATAATGGTCCACGCACATCTTAATGGACTTCCTCTGGAATGACCTCTGCTTGACTATCTCTTTTGTGAAAGGAAGCCTTGGTGTATTTTCCCAAAGTACACCCCTTACATGTATCAACTTTCTCTAGCGTACCTTTGGAAAGACCAGTAGAGATCTATTGCATTATTTTCAATGCCCCATGATGCAAGTGACCCAACCGCCTATGCCACAACTCATCGATGTCTCGGCTTTGCACCATCTCTGCTTTCGTGCTCAAAGCAGCACACTCCTCTACCTCCAACTTATAGAGATTCTTAACTCAAATCCATATCTTCTTTACCTAACCCATGGCTATGTGTCAAAGGAATTCCTTTCCTTTTCTAAATACCACACCATAGCCTCTATCCTCCGACATGGTGCCCAATCCAGTAGCACTATACCTCCCGTCGTCACCCATCTCGATATGCATATGGAGATCCTTCTCCTCCAATTCACTGAACAAATCCTTGTCACCAGTCATGTGGAATGAAGCTCCACTGTCAAAGTACCATACACTACCCATCATTGATGACAGTATGCATGAAATGAGATTAAAGTCCAACTCGAATTTCGAGTCCAAAGCCTCACCCGCCGCTCCTCCTGAGGACTTCTTCTTGGACTTCTTGAGTGGACAGTTTGTAACAAAATTTCCCAACTTATGACAATGAAAGCACTTAACTTTTGACATGTCTTTCTTCTTGCCTCCATGACAACAATCCGATTTGGAATGGGACACCTTCCCTTTCCCTTTCCTTGCCTTACCCACTAAGCACATTTTTCCTCATCACCAATCTTTTATGAGGAACCATCTCTAGTGTTCCTTCTAATCTCCTCCTGCATCAAATCCGACCATAGTCGTTCCCAATCTTGCAACCTCTCCCTCCATTGACAAAGTCTTGATAACTATGCCAACTCTTGGGAAGTCCTAGAAGAGCTAGGTTCACCATATCATCCTCAGCAATAGTGATTCCAACACTTCCAAGCTCATTCCGACAATGGATGAACTTGATTAAGTAATTTGGAATTGAGTCGCCCACCTCCATCTTGATTTTTCGAAGTTTTCCCTTCACTACCAACTTCCTATGATCATTGTTGTTCTGAAACAAGTTCATCAATTCTTTCCACATAGCATACAGAGTTTCCTTGCCATGGGGACTCGAGACAATGTGGTCTCGAACACCCTCAGGGATAATTCGCCTCGCCCTTGCCACACACTTCTTCCATTCATCTAGATCTTTGGCATTTGATGTTGGAGTCTTAGGAATGTCTTGATCAATGAATTCCTTGAGGCCATTATCTTCTAGCATTGCCTCCATCTTGTCCTTCCGGGCTATGTAATTTGAGTTGCCATCCAAGGCATACTCAATTCTCAAACCATAGAAATCCATTTGTTGACCCTGAAGTGTGAACTACAAATTCGAATTTCACCAATAACCCCAAACTCGAAAATTTCTTTATTATATTGTCTTCAGCTCGGATACCATGTAGATATTTCTACAAATCTAGCTTTGATGCCATGTATATTTTTACTATGTAGATTCAATAGCTTATGTGATATACTAAAGCATAAGACAAACATCTACTCTGCTCTTCAGCGGAAGCCAAAACTTGATCGATGAAAAAAATAATTGACAAGAGGAAGATAATCAAATACACATAACACAAATTTTCTCTGGGGAAAGCCACTGTTCAAAACTCCGACTATCTATTGCATTAAACAGAGATATGAGTGATAATATAAGGCGTGTTCTCACTAGAACAATTCCTTCACAAGTATGATCAAATCTATACCTCACAAGCCCGCATTGACCAACACTTAGCCAATTTATGTTGCTTGCCAAGCCCCTATTTCCTTACACAATTCCTATGAGGATCAACCCATATTTAATTGGGAAATCCTTCCTCCATAACTGCGCAATCCAAAACTAGGCCCTTCTCTAATCGCATGCATGACTTGTACAACTCGGATCATCGTACAAATGATAGTACACTGTCCCTGCACTCTAGTCTCAACTGGGTCTTTCTCTGAACTGACATGCATGAGTTTCTCATGAGGTAATCTTCAGTTAGCTGGAGTAGCACTGAGGATCCACCAATGCACCAACTCACTACTAGACCTCTACTAGTTCCACAAACAGTGATAACTAGTTTAACTCTCTATAACCCAGTCAAACTGAGTTATCTAATTACAACTCAAATAAATTCATCTTGGACCACTAAAATTTAGAGATAACATATACATGACTATAAAAAGACTTCCAACTCGAAATTCCTAAGCTAATTAAGTTAATTAAACTTAATTAACTATTTACAAGTTGTTATGAGAATAGAATTTGATTTTAATTCACAGTTTAATTCAAGGACAAAATAAACTGGGTTGCCATTTCTCAACACTTCCACCTATTACCCTCATAATAACAAGCATAATAAATCTACAAATAAAAATATGATTTGAATCTTGAAGAAAATCATAAATGGAAAGCCTCACAATTAGCATACTCTGTTAAAATACACTATGTGCATTGATCATATAATTGTAAAATCCAATGCAAATGCTACCCCTTTTCCTCTAGTATATGGGTAGAGGCAGCTATGCCTGTTGAACTTGAATGGCCTACTTTTCACCTCACCATTCAAGCTGAACAACTTAATTCCACTGACATCCCACAAGAGTCTTGGCATTATTAACACTTGAATAATAGCGAAATCATTTTCTTGATAATCTTAAACGAATGATGCAAACAATAAAGAAATTAATAAAAAAAAATCTAAAAATGTCAACTTCACCGTCAATCAAAAGGTACTCTTGTGGGACTTTGAAAAAAAAAAAGCATCCAAGTTCCGGAAATTATGGATTGGCCCCTCTGCAATTCTCGATATAGTAAGTGGGACCCTACCTTAAGATGGTGTTATAAGGAGCTGCTATGGCATGTGACTTTATCAAAGCCAACATATGATGCATCCATTTTCATTTCAATGTATGCATACTTGGTCTCAATTGTGTGTAGAACCAATAAGAAACATTTTCTTATGAAAATACATTGACACGCAACTAAAAAAAAGGGTATGAGCGCACAATATATTAAGCCTTCTCCAAATAGATGAAGCCATAAGGCTTAACATTGGAGGGTTAGATTTTGTTAAGAGTTAGCATATATATTATATATAATTATATGATTGAAGTTTTGCAGCTCCGAAATATTTGGGTAAACGTTAAAGTTTAGCCCCACCTTTTATTGATTAATATCGATCCTAGGCTAATTCCCGAGACATGCACCATAAATTTTATACCATATTGTATTTATGTATTCCATGAATTGTCATATTGATGCTATGATTATAGCATCATGCATATCATGGAACCATGAAGGGTTGGGGTTATTAGTTTCACAAATATGGTTAAGTGACGTGGAACATACATTGCTTCGGTCATTCCTGAACTTGTGGGTTTATTGGTCGATGATTATGAAGTGTATATGTGGCAATAATCCGTGATTAAAATGTTGGGAGCATCATGCTTCCCACAAACATTAAGTGATAGATGTACCCTTATTTATATGATCTTTTTGTTTATTATGGTTATAATTGTTGAGATTTTCGGTTTTCATAAATTAGGCAAAAATCTCAAGTGTGTGACAACAATAGGATTTGTTGCTATATTAGCTCCATTTAGTTGGGAAAGAGTTAATGTATCCTATATTTGTTATGAGTGGATTTGTGAGTCAGTTAGATTCTCTTGGCTATAAAATATATGCCCGTACAGATATTGGATGAGAGTTAGTGAGTGTGAGGAAATAATTGTTTTGTAATCTCCTGATTAATAATAAGATTGCCGATGCCTCTGTTTGGTGGACGTAGCCCAGATTGGTTGGGTGAACCACGTTAAATGACTGTGTCTTTTGTGTATGGTTTTAATGTTGTGTTTGTTTTATATTCCGCTGTGCACTGTTAGTTTAACAAGTGGTATCAGAGCGGCGCAGCGGAGGAGTGGCAGGCCCAAGTCTGTTAGAGCTGTGTAGATTGAAAGAGCAGTATACCAGCGCGTTGAACTGCACTCAGTACTGTGGATTGGAGGTCCTGCATACACAAAGTTTAACAGAGCGTTGTGTTTATGGCATAAGGCGTTGACCTGCTGCGTGAGACAGACACCAAGCATTGAACTACGTTGTTGGAGCGTAGTGGTGGGCTGTATATTCCTGTGACGGTGTTGCTGGCCGACCGGTGGTGCCAAGCGCTTCGTGGTCTCAACGAACGAGCCTATCGTGGCAATAATCCTTAGCAGCATTTTGAATGTATGCAGCGTTGAATTAATCCTTGAACCACGAGCGTTGGAAAGAGAAGCTGGTGTCCGTTTTCAGGAATCACGTAAAACTGCTGCGTGGAGGTGAAGCGTGGTTGTTGGCACGTTCTTTTCAGGAACAGTCGCGGCAATCATGTTTTAAAGCTGGAACAGGCGCAGATTCGAGCTGAATAATAGCGCCAGAGTGCCAATATCACATTTGGCGCGGATTACGCTGGTTTACTTGCGCCAATTTCCATACTTACATTGTTTTTGCTTCTGGTGCATGTCGTCTGTTGTTGAAGACGCGCCAAAACCCCTTAAGCACGCCAAGCGAAAATCATTTGGTAAAACTGCAATTTGGTTATTCGTTTCATTTTATTTTGTAACTTGCAGTTTATACAGCAAAGCGATTTTTTGATAAAGTAAAGGCAGTACAGTAGAAAGCGAAGGCTTTTTTGTTAGATATTAATTTGATTAATTAACAAATTGGAATTGGAGATTGTCTTTTGGTTGATAAAATATGGCGAAAACTCAGAGTGCTCGTTTTGAGATCGAGAAGTTTAATGGCAAAAACAACTTCAAAATCTGGAAGGTGAAGATGCACGATCTGCTGGTGTAACAAGGCGTGGCAAAGGCGTTGATGGGCAAATCTAAACAGCCTTACAACATCACAGATAATGAGTGGGCCGAGATGGATGAAAGAGCAGTAAGTGTTATTCGACTGTGTTAGGCAGATGATGTCTTGTTTAATATCATGTCGGAGACAACAGCTGCTGGTTTGTGGACGAAACTGGAGAAACTGTACATGACCAAATCCTTAACCAATAGGATTCTCCTGAAACAACAGTTTTACAGTTTGCGAATGAAGGAAGGTACATCGATTGCTGATCATTTGAATGCTTTTAATACTCTTCTGGTGCAATTACAAAGTATAGAAGTTAAAATTCAATTCGAGGATAAAGCTATTACTTTATTGTGCTCGTTGTTCGAGTCATGGGATCATTTTCTTACTTCTATAAGTCTTAGTTCATCAAAAACTATTGAGTTTGATGATGTAGTTGCATCTTTATTATCGGAAGAAACAAGGAGAAGGTCGCATTCAGAAACCTCTACATCAGAAGCTATGATGGTTAGAGGTCGTTCGAAAGAAAGACTCTCCAGTAGGCCGAGTGACTCACGTTCAAAGTTGAAAGGGAAGAAGAGTAAGGTAAAGTGTTGGTTTTGTGGCAAATCGGGGCATTTGAAGAAGGACTGTTGGAAGCGACAGCAGCAAACTTCTAAAGCAGATTCTTCGACAGAGAAGAAGGAGGCA
>APFE030257048.1:132210-244664 GCA_000404065.3 Pinus taeda
GTTTATGTCCTAATACAGATGAAGAAAAGGATTATATGTCTCGAATTCCATATGCCAATGTAGTAGGGTGTTTAATGTATGCGATGGTGTGTACGCAGCCAAATATTTCACATGCAGTTAGGGTTGTCAGCAAGTATATGGCAAATCCAAGTAAAGAACACTGGTCAGCAGTGAAATGGGTGCTTCGGTATTTGAGAGGCACAAGTGATTATTGTATTACATATAATAAGAGTAGTGAATTTGTTTGCGGGTACGTTGATTCCGATTTTGCAGGTGATTTGGATAAGAGAAGGTCAACTTCAGGGTATGTCTTTACTCTTGCAGGTGGAGCTATTAGCTAGATGTCAAAACTACAAAACATTGTTGCTTTATCCACTACTGAAGCAGAATACATTGCTGCTTCTCATACTTGCAAAGAAGTGATTTGGTTGAAAGGTTTGTTTGGTGAATTTGGTAGGTTGCAGGACAACATCAAGTTATTTTGTGACAGTCAAAGTGCAATACATTTGGCTAAGAATCTAGCCTATCATAGTAAATCAAAGCATATACTGATCAAGTACCATTTTGTAACACAGGTTTATCACTGAAAGGGGAGTCTCTCTTGAAAAAGTGCATACAAAGGAGAATTGTGCAGACATGTTCACGAAACCAGTTTTGTTAGAGAAGCTACGTTGGTGTTTGGCTTCTCTTGGCTTGCAGAAAAGAAAAAAATAATAAACAAACAGGGTATCAGGCTAATTGTTGTCAAGGTGGAGATTGTTGAGATTTTCGATTTTCATAAATTAGGCAAAAATCTCAAGTGTGTGACAACAATAGGATTTGTTGCTATATTAGCTCCATTTAGTTGGGAAAGAGTTAATGTATCCTATATTTGTTATGAGTGGATTTATGAGTCAGTTAGATTCTCTTGGCTATAAAATATATGCCCGTACAGATATTGGATGAGAGTTAGTGAGTGTGACGAAATAATTGTTTTGCAATCTCCTGATTAATAATAAGATTGTTGATGCCTCTGTTTGGTGGACGTAGCCGAGATTGGTTGGGTGAACCACGTTAAATGACTGTGTCTTTTTTGTATGATTTTAATGTTGTGTTTGTTTTATATTCCGCTGCGCACTGTTAGTTTAACAATAACATTACATGAATGGAAGTTGCACATAATGCAAGGGCTCAATACATTTTGTATTTCAAGTGAGGCTAGTGTGAAATTGAGACCATGCAACATTTATATCACTTACGAAATTGTATATGTATTGCTTGGTGATATGGTTTATGGGGTATGGTAGCAGTGATCATGTTTAATTAAAAGGCCAGAGACATTACTTATGTCATGTATATTGACCAAACAATGCTTGCAAATAATTCACAAATAATTCACGTACATGATATGTGGTTTCATGTATGTCGTCACGCCTTGGTTATTTATGGTGTTTGTATGGCATGTGGCTTGAAGACCTCCACATATATTTTTAAATTTAACAATGTATAGTTCACTGCCTTTTTTATGGCATCATAGGTCATCATCAAATTGCTCGATTTAATATGCATTTATGGAGCATTTCCAACAAGATCCATGTTTGATAGTACACATGAATATTTCTTACGTTGCACAATGGTGTTTAGAGTCATTAACGAAGGTCAACATTACTTATCCAATGTGGTTTTCATATTTCATTTGTTTTCATTATGTGGTTGCCCATGTTAATAGCCCACACCAACCATTACTCTCGATATTACTAGGTCATTACTATTCTCTAATACACAATCTAAAATTGGTTGTCGCCTGAATTTCAAGCCCACTGTTTGTGATTTTTTGGAACTATTCTGCACATTAGGTTAACTTAAACTCAGTTAGTTTCCATTCGAATTGACTATAACCCTTATTGGAAGTCGAGGAGGGAAAGTTTTTGAAGGATGAGATAATTTTTCATCAGCACATTGTTGAGAAATCTAAAGGGAAATGATTAGAGTGATTTCTCTTTCTTTCATAACTACTTGTGATGTCTTTTTACTTATCTTACTTATTGGCTTCACTTATTATTATTATGTTTGAATATCATCAAATATATACCAAACACAAGAAGAACAAGAACACATAATATAGACTGCAAGACAAAGCCAAAACCTCTCCACTTGAGACTAAAACTTGCAAATCTCTTCTTTTTCTTATAGATTCTTCAATTAATGAATTTCAAGACCTTTAGACCAAGATCAGTACCCTCCAAGACCAAGTCCAACATTTTTGGATGATGTGCTTTCCTTATCCAAATCAAATCTCTTCCAGTAGCACAACTTCGACCTCCGCTTGTAGAATTTTGGCTCCACTACAAATCTAAAATGTATGGCCCTCCTGCAATTGTTGTTGCCAAATGTGTGAGCTTATTTAGCCTCCCGGGACTTCCTTAAACCTTCTCTTGGCTTTATCTGACTTCTGGAGCTTGAGGATGGCTTCTTGTGACCTTTGTTTGACCTTCTTTCCTTCTCTTCCTAAAGATCGAACTTGTAGAGCAAAACCCTAGATCTGTTGCAGAAACCCTAGCCTTCCTTCACACATGTGATAGAGAATTATCCCAAAACCAAGTCTTCTTCGTCCTCTTTATTCTTTGTTTCCTTCTTCATCTTCTTCCTTCACTTGAATGAGTGAGTGATGGATGTGCTCCAAGAAGTTCGATTTTTTTCCTTTATATAGGCTTCTCAAAGGTGGTTGTGGCTCCTCAAATTGGGTGACTTGATCTTGGAGGATATTTTGACACTTTTAAGGACAAAAATGATTTTATTTACAAGTTACAATGTTCCCGAAGGGGTCTTCAACTTATGACAATGACTCTTTTGACTTCGTGACCTAGGACAAACCCTAGAAGCACTCAATGGATGCCTGACCTATAAAATAAAAGACCTTGAGCATGAAACTCATGCTCCAAAAATAATAATAATAATTTTCTTTCATTTTACAATTTACAAGAATCAAAAATACATTTAATATTTATTAAGATCGAACCTTGTTACACATTTTTCGACACTCCCTCTTAACTATGGAGGTATTCATAAATGGTACATGGACATTCTCAATCTAAAGAGTTGGATTGGTAACCCATTTGTTTAGCATCATAACAACCAACATTGGCATATAGCAAGGCCTTGACTAACAACTCTATCTCTCTACAAGATCAGAGCACAATGTTGGGGAGACCAATTATTTATAAACACCATCATCATTGTCTCTCAAGGTACAGACCCAACCCGAGTGTTCACAGAGTATGACCTTCCTTGGACTATGCTTATCTTAGATATCTAGTCCTCAAATAATATCAGTCCATGACTACTCTTATCTTGGATTCCCTACCTCATCCTCAAAGAGTATCAGATGCCATATGATTACCCAGTCCTCCATTTTGTCCTCCCAAGTGAAGACAAGAATGATGTTCTTATCTCTCCCTCTCAACTAGGGAGGATACATCAACCAAACCAAGCTTATTTCTTAAATACACAAACTTCTTATTAGGAAGAGATTTTGTCAATATGTCAACTACTTGCTCATCGGTGGAGATATATTGTAGCTAAAACACACCATATTGTACTAGAATCTAAATGTAGTGATACTTGTTGTTGATATGCTTCATATTTCCAAGAAACACTGGGTCTTCAAACAATCGATACAATTGGTGTTATCACAATGTATCACTATAGGGTCCATAGATCCTTCAAATAGGTCATATATAATCTTCCTCAACTAGATCGCTTCTCTGCTTACTTCACAAGCTGCAATATACTCTGCCTCAACACTACTCAAAGCAACTAAATCTTTCTTTCTACTCATCCATGATATCATGGAGGATCCCAAACTGAAACATCTGCCTGTAATGCTCCTTCCATATTGCTCACTGCCTCCCCAATCAGAATCTGTATATCCAATCAAGTGAGCATCATTCCTCATGGCGTAATTTAGGCAATAGTGGATGTTTCCTTGCAGATATCTCATAATATGTTTTGTTGCTATCAAATGATCATGCTTCGGCTCCACTTGGAATTGACTTAGAACATTTACTGCAAAGCATATGTTTAGTCAAGTATTCACCAAGTACATCAAGGAGCCAATCAATTAGCTATACTTGGAAGGATCCACATGGCTCAATTCAGAACTCATTAGTCTTTCCAAATTTGTGGTCATTGAGGTTGTCATTGGTTTGCAATCCATCATGTCAAACTTATTCAACATCTTGATCACATACTTTCCTTGACCTAGATAGATCTCACCAGATCCTTGCCAAACTTCTAGTCCCAAATAGTAGTGCATCAACCCTAGATCCTTCATGTCAAATTATGTTGGTAGTTGCTTGTTACATTCTTCAGTTCAACATTTCACCCCTGTCAAGAGAAGGTCATCCACATACAGAAGAATGATTACTGACTCTCCCTTCACCACCTTAATATAAAGGTTTGGATCAGCAGAACTCTTTATGAAGCCTAATCTCTGAAGGTATGTATCCATCCTAGCATACAATGCCCTTGGTTCTTTCTTGAGGCCATATAATGCCTTCTTCAATCTGCACACATATGCATTTCTATCTTTAACTTCAAATCCCAAGGGTTGTTCTATATAGACTTCCTCATCAATTGTGTCAATCAGGAATGTAGTCTTGACATCCATTTGGTGGATGCTCCATCACATCAATGCTACCAAAGATACCAATGAATGTATAGTTATATACCTTGATGTCAAAGAAAAATGTCTCTTCATAGTTAGTGCCTTCTTGTTGAAAGAAGCCTCTAGCCACAAATATTTCCTTATATTTATAAATACTTCCATCTACTGCATGTTTAGTTTTGTATATCCATTTGGAAGTTACCACGGATTTGTCTTCAGGTCTAGGTACAATCTCTCAAACTCCATTCTTCATTATAGATTGATATTCTTCATTCATGACATCCTTCCATTCTTTGTGATTGATAGTGTAATGTTCCTTATGACATGGTTAGGATGGACTTTCAGAGTTGGGGGCAGACAGGTCACAAGTGCAGGTTGGTGTCATCAATGGGACCAAGGGATTTTGGAGGGGTTTTGAGGAGTTTCCATGAGGTCTAATGGCATTCGCTTGGTATATTCCATCATCTACACAATTTTCATTTCTTTCCGACGCAGTCTGACAACTTTCAAAAAACAGAGTTATTATTGGGTCTAACTCAATTAATTACGCTTAAGGTAGCATTTTGGGAGGAATACTTGACAGAACACCTTAGCGTAATAGCTTGTTACAACCAGAACGAGAAGATATACATGATGGGATAGTTGGATGTGAGTTTCAGTGACTTGAGGAAACATGGTGGCCAATTTACCATTTTCCTACATTAAAAAGAATATTTTAATTAAAATAAAAGAGAGAAAAATTCTCTGCAATTAAAATAATAATAAAATAGGAGGTTCTAGAGGGGTCCATCATATCTATAAAAGAGGAAGAGGAGGCCATTGGAGGACTTATGGGATTTGACATTTCTTCTTGTATGAGAGGTTTAGAACCTAGTTCTCTAATCCCTTGGTAGCCCCAGGATGGAAACCCTCGAGTGATTTAGTGAGATTTGGCGAGACCCATCTCCCCTTGGTGAATTCATCTAGAATTCATAGGAGAGATTAGCAGTGGTAGTTCAGTTCAGTTTTGGTGGAGAGCTTCTACAACATTGGAGCAGATCCTTGAGGCTAGTTCTATCTCAACTATATCAGTTATTTTGTAATTTCAACATGTAAACCCCAGTTCATATATTATACTAAAAGATGAAGTTCTTTTTGCTCATTGTATGATTGAACTGCATGCCTTCTCTTGTTCTATTTTAAATGGAAATATTCTGTAAATTGAATGGGAATTTTATGGAGAAATTGTGGTTAAGCTAGATTTATTCAAAAATAGAAAAATATCCCATTTGGGACATTACAGTGGTATCAGAGTGGTGCTCCTACCATCCTAAGGGTTTTTAGCTGACTGATATTAAACAAAGCTCATGAAGACAATTGTAGTTGTAAGGGGCAAATAATTTCATTTTCTATAAGTTGTCTTAAGTTGAGATCAAATATTAAATGATTCTATATAGAGGGCTCGAAAGCTTAAGTAGACTTTTGAAGATCTAGAAAGACCACATGTTGATCTACGTTGAATTCAAGAAAGAGTCAAAGAACGGACATGTTCAAGGTGTTGTATGTGTGATCCAGTGTGGCTAAGACTCCCTGGGTGCCAGTGGTCTGAGAATGTGGGAATGATCAGTTGCGTTGACAGAACAAATTACATTTATTTTATGCACCACTTGTAGCCGATCGATCCGGAATTTCGCAAGTACGCATAAAAATACAGATTACGTTGATGTACGTAATGGTCATAGAGCATTATTGACGTTAGATTGCTCAGATCGTGTTTGAGTGCATGGTTAATGGCCCGTTGAGACGGGAGATTGGAATTTTGCTCGTGGCTGCAAGAAGGATTGGGAGGCAAAGCAATTTATGGCCCAATCATATCGATTACACCTGAGCAATGTTTAATCACAGATATGAATGGTGCATTATAGTGATCGCCTGTGTTTGCAAATGATTGCAAAGATTCAGAAATCGAAATCAGGTTAAGTTATAAGAAGAATTTCGGCGTAAATCACATATAGAAGACAGTTGTCGACGCGTTTCGAACCAACCAGTGTGGTTCATCATCAGGACAAGTTGAAGAAACAGATCCAGTCCAACAAGTTAAATATTTAACTTGTTGGACTGGATCTGTTTCTTCAACTTGTCCTGATGATGAACCACACTGGTTGGTTCGAAACCCGTCGACAACTGTCTTCTATATGTGATTTACACCGAAATTCTTCTTATAACTATGATGGATCACAGAAGCCTCAATTCCACGTTAAGTTAGTTCAAATTCTGTCAAGTTGTACATCAATCTTCACGAGTGTGTTGTTTCAAATCCAATGAGTAGGCACTTGATCCATCTTAAATTTGTAGTAGGGACCCAAAACAAATTGGCAAAATAGTCGAATGAATTTTGTAGCCCTCAGAAGCAGAGTCTTTCGAATGGAGTCGAATTTGATGTAGCCAAGACTCTTTATGTGGGAGAGAGCCAAGTTGTTAGTGTAGTATACTGTTGGCTGCATCTCTTTGCAAAAAAGGTCGAGTCAAGGGTTGTAATCGACCTGTCAGATTCCTCAATTTGCTAAAGCCGTGGCGAAATTACGTTGAGTAAAACATTGCATGGCCATAATCCATCTCCCTCTGCACCTATGGATGTTTTGAGCATGACTACGAATATTACAGTCGAGCTACCTAATTGTGGCATCAGATTCCCTTTAGCAGTCGAGGTGATATCCTGTAACAAATAAATTTTGATAAAGTCGAGGTGATATCCTGTAACAAATAAATTTTGATGTGTATCACCATTGGCTCAATTAATCATAACTCAAGGGAGATAGAGAAGAATCCACACAGAGGAAAGAAGATCAAGCTTCACTGGACAAACATAGTAGGGGATCCATTGGCAGGTAAGGAAACATAGATGTAATGCATAATAATAGCAGTGAGTGCCCTGATTAAATACAAGGGGAACGTAAGGAGGCTGCAAGTTTGTAAACCATTTGGGACGTGATCATGACTACAACTCACATCCAAGGTTATGCTCATGGTCTTAGTTAGGGATGAGACAATAGATTTTCATGGTCGACTCATCTTTCCAGAAGTTGTGGTTGCACTTTGTGATCTTGCGGAGGTTGAGCTGCCAAAATTCACCTGTTTGTTGTAGAATTAGGAATTAGCGTCGATGAGTTTCTAATGAATTGTTGTAGCATGAGAATCGAACCTTACAGAGGGTGATATGGCATGTTGGTTATCCGTGTTGGATTCAACTCAAGCATTATAAGTACTTCTTTGCAGACTTAATAAAGCTAATTGAAGATGCATCTACATTGTTTATATTACTTTGAGAGAAGATTATCGCTTCACTTTGAGTGAGTGATCTATGTTTAGGGAGGGTCTGATTGTTGCGTCTTTAAGTCACTAAAGATAGAGTGTTGTATGGCATGATGAAAATAGTTAAGCCTCAGTTAGAGGTTTCATGGTTTAGCTACCATTAGCAATGTTGCTAGGATGGTTGGGTGTATGCAAGGATTAGTTTGATGTTATCTATAGAGTTGCTTTTGTTGTATTTTGTTGTATTATTACCATATTGAGTCAAAATTATCGACTGAACTATTTATATTGCAAAGGTCTTTATGTTATTGTGAGTATAGGTTTCTAGTTGTATGATGATTATACAAGAGTAGAGTCATGTCTATGAGGTCAAATTTATGTTGCTGCATATCAAATCAGCTATAATCATTGTTGAAGTGCTATGACATTGATATAATCAAGGTATGAGTGAGTGCCATGTGAAGTCTTGTGCATTAAGTTGGTTGGTTACTATTGTCTGCTTATGTTTTGTTGTCACGGTCTTGTATGAGTCATTTGATCATATTTGTTCTGGTCCTCATTAAACTAAACCATGGAGAAACTCACAACACCCATGAATGAATTGAGAAGACTGAACAACACATAAATGAGTTCCTTGAACCACCATGCATCATTGGATCAGAAACCCAAGCAAGACAATGAAACTTTATCAAGAGGGGTATGTGTTATCCTTCAAAAAGAACAACCAAGGGATCTACAGAAAGGGCTGGAGATTGGACGCAAAATCCTTGCAGTCGGGATAGATTTGAAGCATATGAGGGTCACATGGAAAGTCATTTTCAAACAAGATGAACTAGATGCACTCACGGGGGCTTCACTCAATGAACCTCTGACATATCACGTGCGTTCGTGGCATATTAAACAATATCCTTAATTTAAATACATATTGGAAAATACCTCTAAACATCACATTATTTAGCCCCCTACCAATACAAACCCAATACACCTTCCCAAGTTAAAAACCCCTACTTTCACTGGATATTGTAGGTATCCATTTTTTTCTTTAACATTTTTTATACCCCTTTATATTTTTCATTAACTTTGGACTCTATTTGTAATACCTACTAATATAAAAACCCTCTGCTCTCTATATATCCCCCAATATATTATGTCATTTTTTCCTCAATAAATATCCCCAAATATGAACCCACGTGGTATGGTATTGCTCCCCAAATGAATCCCTTGTGGATGCACTCCTTTCTGAAGTGAACCAATTAGAAGGGAAGAAACTAATTTGGGCTCTAAAACTAGCTATGCTTTCTCTCATACAACACAAGTTCTTTGGGGGATTTTGTGAAGGGATCAAACTTCTAGTTGCATCTTGTCTCAGTAACATTATGAGGTTGATCACACCTACACCTCCTTACAATGATAATGTTATGATGAGAGTTTTCATATTGATAGTAGAGACCTTTCAGGACTTGGATAACACTATGGATCTTACCTTTGGGAAAAAGCTCAGGATTTTGGAAGATATCGCCAAACTCCAAACCTATGACATCATGTTTGATCTAGAGTGTGATGACTTGATTCTTCAAATGTTCTGATCCTTTTTCAGCATTAATAAACATCATCCAGGCACGGTCAAAGCACATATGCAGCCCATTTTGTCTTCAGTTATGGGAGACTGTGATGCCATCTATAAGAAGTTACAATCTAAGTTGTTGGCCATTTGGAGAGAGGAATAGATGGTCGCGCTCACTGCTTATGAGCTATTCGAAAGGTTGGTTGAGCATACTATTAGATCGTTCCGGAGACAGATTACTAGGGAGGAGGTGCTCAGTATTGGTGGACCTTGCAGCAAGAATGAGTTAAGGAGGAAGGGTCTTTGATTCACCTACAAGGAACCTTGGGAACTTGACCACCTATGCAAGATTAACACAGAGGTGATGGAAGAGGTAGATTAAGAGGAGGTTCCCTCTGACTTTCCAGCTGAGGATTCCTTTTTTAGTTGAGTCCATGGGTTCTTATGGGGATGCCTTCGAGGAGCACAAGAATTCATATGACAGTAGCCCAGATATGCATCCATGTGTGGTAGAGGGGTATGATAAGCAGTCGATTATTCCCATGAGGGAAGGAGATCAAGGAGCAGATGAGTGATTGATGTTTCAACATAGAGATCACATAGAGGAGCATCAGTTAGATGATAAACATAGTGTGTTGGATGGGCCATTTTTGGAGAGTTAGCTAGTAGCTAATGTCGAGACCGTGATGGAGGATGAGTAGACACCCTTGGAGACAACCATTGGAGAGGAGTAGGAATATGTGCAAGAAACCACCAGGGAGGTAGTATTTGCATATATTGGTCATCAGGAAGCGTTGGGGCCTGACAGGACAATTTTGTAGGTGACATGTTAGGTCCCTATACTACTAGTTTAACCCCTTATTATTATTAGTACAACTCCTTTATTATATTGTTGTGCCCATGTAGTCCCCATATTGTTATTATTTTGCCCCATATAAGCCCACTATTAATATTAATGTGCCCTTACATTATTATTGTTATGTCGGCTCTGATTATATTATGACATCTTAGACTCCTATATATAGAAAGGAGGTCTTGTCATTTGTATCATCTAAGAATTGTTCATTTGTGTAATGTAAAGGAGGTTTTCCCCTCGAAGAGACTTATTTCTAAGGCATTGATCTATCTTTTCTACCTTTTTGTGAGTTGGTTTCATAACATTTGGTATCAGAGCTTTGGATTCTAGGGTTTCACTGCTCCAAATAGGTCAGCGTGGAGTTTTCGCTATAACGTTTTTTCTGCAATGTTTCAGAAGCAAAAAAAAAAAAAAAACCCATTTGAGACGAAATCATGCTAAACCTCAGGTCCAAATTTCAGATCTTGCCTTGCTATATTTTCGGAGATATGAGCTGAGGAAATTAGGGTTTTTGCAAGCTCCGGAATTTCATCTAAAACAAGTCATCATGGAATTTTCGCTATAACGTTTTTGCTACGAAGTCTCAGAAGCTAAAGACAAAACCCATTTGAGAAGAAATTGGTCTAAACCTCGGGACCAAATTTCAGATCTTGGCTCACTATATTTTCGAATATATGATCTGGGGAATTTAGGGTTTTTGTAGACTCCCAAATTACATCCTAAACAAGTGACCTTGGGAAAATCATCATAACTTTCTCTCTGAGCATCATATTGAAATTTCATAAGAATTTATAGAAAGAGGACGGACTGTCTTTTGTTTGGGTATAATTTTCAGAACCTAAGGTTGAAACAGTGACACGTGGCATGTCGTACAATTTCACTATATTGAACTAGTCTATCATTAGGTCATCACGGGAGATTGGGAATAAATATTTCTTTGGTTATCCAATTGTGATCAGACTTGCAGAGTTAGAAAGAGGACTTAGAGGGCTATTAAAGGACAAAATTTCAGAACTTAAAGATTCAAAAATACAGAGTTACAGTTGTTTCAAGATCGAGCTCCTAAAATCAAGAAAAAGTGAGATGAGGAAGTTTGATGGCAAGGATCCGGTAAATTGGATACTATAGATGGAGAAATATTTTGATCTACATGGTGTACCACTATTACAAAAGGTAAGTATTGCATATAATTATTTATAACCGAATCAATTTTTATGGTATAAAGGGCTTTGTTCTCGTAAACCACTTGTCACGTGGTCAATTTTCATGGAGGAAATGTTAGCACATTATGAGGATATCAAGAGCAACACCTTCTTTAGCGAATTGATAATTCTCAAACAAAAGTGGTCAACAACCGAGCACATTGAGCACTTTCAAAAATTGAATATAAGGGAAAATGCTATTCCAAAGAAGCAGAGGATTGATGTCTCCATAAGAACTTTAAAGGATAACATTCAACATGAAGTTCGTCTTTGGGAACCTGATTCATTGGAGAAGGCATTCAGGTTGGAAAGAAAAATTATGGAAACAAGGATGTCTACCCCTCACAACTATAAAGATGGAATTTTATTTCTCCTAGCCTTCCACAACCTACAAGGTTGACACCACAAAAATTGGAAGAAAAAAAAGAAAAAGGGCTTTGTTACAATTGTGATAACAAATACATTAAAGGTCATAAGTGTGCTGAGAAGAAATTATTTTACATAGATTATGAAGAGGAGAGAAAATATCAGGGACCATCAAAAGAAGATGATATCCCAGTAGCCAACCCCAGAGGAAAGAGAAATGAATCAGACCATATCTTGTAAAGCATTGGCAAGAATTACCACTCCTCAAACTCTCAAGATAGAAGGACATGTCAAGAGGAAAAAGGTGCAAGAAGTGAAAGATCACATCGAGAAAGAAGAAATGAATCCAACCATATCTTGTAATTCATTGGTCGAAATTACCACTCCTCAAACTATCAAGATAGAAGGACATATCAAGAAGAAAAATGTTCAAGAAGTGGAAGATAACATCGAGCATCAAGAAATGAATCCAACTATATCTTGTAATGCATTGGAAGAAATTACGACTCCTCAAACTCTCAAGATAGAAGGACATATCAAGAAGAAAAAGATTCAAACAGTGAAAGATCACATCGAGCATCAACAACAAGTTCTCCAACTTTTAAATGATAACGCCACTTTGCTACAGAATCGAATGAAAGAACGAGAAGATCAACATCGCAGTGAAAGAAGTTTTGATGTAGGCGACTGGGTATTTTTAGGGCTACATCTCGAGCAAGCTATGTATAAGAAGGAAATGTTCACAATAGTACATGCACTTAAGAAATGACGACCTTACCTAATGGGAAGACACTTCAAGGTAAAAATGGATCATGATAGTCTTAAATATTTTTTAGAACACTGATTATCTTTAGAAGAACAGAAAAATGGGTCACAAATATGTTGGGTTATGACTTTGAAATCATCTACAAAAAAGGGAAGCAAAATGTTGTTGCAGATGCACTCTCAAGAAAGGATGAGGATGTGGAAGCATTGTTTGTGATATTTCTATTATCCAACCAGATTGGATAAATGAAACAAGGGATGAATGGAAGAGGATGAAGAAGTGTGGCCACTCATTCAAAAGTTGCAGAAGATCCTAGTTCAAACAATATTGCCAGAACTTGAAGAGGAAGGAAAAATCATATTGGAACCTGGATAAATCACAAAAAGAAGAACCAGATAGCTACGAAATCGATCAATTTCAGTGTATCTCATTAAGTGGAAAAACTTACCTGTTGAAGATTCCACATGGGAGGACAAGAATTTTATGCAAAAGCATTAAGAACTACTCAAGCGTTGAGGACAACACTTTTTGAAGGAGAGGGGCATGTTAGGTCCCTATACTACTAGTTTAACCCCTTATTATTATTAGTACAACCCCTTTACTATATTGTTGTGCCCATGTAGTCCCCATATTGTTATTATTGTGCCCGTACATTATTATTGTTATGTCGGCTCTGATTATATTATGACACCTTAGATTCCTATATATAGAAAGGAGGTCTTGTCATTTGTATCATCTAAGAATTATTCATTTGTGTAAAGGAGTTTTCCCCCTCGAAGAGGCTTATTTCTAAGGCGTTGATCTATCTTTTCTATCTTTTTGTGAGCTAGTTTCATAACATGACGAGTAGACCAGAGGAGTATGGAGCTTCCAAACAGATGAGAGAGGATCTTCTAGAGGTGGTGGTGCACCCATCTTTTGCCTTACCCATAGATGAAGAGTAGATAGGTGAAATGGAATCTAGAAGAGTTGTAGTGTTTCCAGGAAGCATCCCTCTCTAGGAGTACATAGACAGGGCGTGTAGATCAGTTTGGCTACTCGTACCCATTGTAGGGAGAGAGGCAGGGGTATCTCAGTGGATATTGTCGATTGAATAGGTAGAGAAACATGAGTTGATCGTGGACCAACATCAGCATAGTAGACTTTCTCCTTACACAAGTCTCCATGTATTGGATTAGCGAGAAATCATGAGTTGGTATCCTATTGATGTTGCGATATTCTTAGTCGGGGGCGTAGTAGAGCGGGGACTCTTAGACATCTCAGATACTACATTCCCTATTTGATAGTGGGATACAAGTCGATAGATCTTCATCATTCCATCCCAACATCAAGAGAGTGGGATTGGAATTGGATGGAGTTAGGAGTTGGACCGGAGAGAGTTGATGAGTTGGTATTCGCTTTATGAAGTAGCAACTATAGTCGGAGATAGACCATAGAGCCATGGGACTTGGGAAATTATTTTCCATGGTGGCACTGGGATTCAGGAGGTTTAGTTGATGACATGTACATGTATAGATCATTTTGGGATCTGATCATTGAGGGGTCCATTCATGATGGGTTGACATAGAGGCAGAGCATCACCCAGTGGTTTGTATGGGATCCATGCATTAGGTCTCAATTGTGTTGGGCCACCAGAATAATCCATAGGTTTGGATTTATTGAGGGCAAGCAATCTTGGGGTGGGAGGATTTGTAATGTTCCTTTTTCTGGTGTTCCTTATGACATGGTTAGGATGGAATTTTAGAGTTGGGAGCAAACAGGTCATAGGTGCAGGTTGGTGTCATTAGCGGGCCACGGGGATTTTAGAGGGGTTTTGAGGAGTTTCTATGAGGTATGATGGAATTCGCTTGGTATATTCCATCATCAGCATAATTTTCCTTTCATTCTGGTGCATTTAGAAAACATAGTTATTATTGGGCCTGACTCAATTAATTACACTTAAGGTGGCATTCCAAGAGGAATACTTGACAAAACACCTTAGTGTAATAGATCATTAGAACCGGAACAAGAATATCTACATGATGGGATGGTTAGATGTGAGTTTCAGTGACCTAAGGAGACATGGTGGCCAATTTACACGTTTCCTACATTAAAAAGAATATTTTAATTAAAATAAAAGAGGGAATATTGCTCCATGATTAAAATAATAATAAAATAGGAGGTTCTATAGGGGTCCATCAGATCTATAAAAGAGGAGGAGGAGGCCATTGGAGGACATCTTGGATTTCACATTTCCTTGTATGATAGGTTGAGAACTTGATTCTCTACCCCCTTGGTAGCCCCAAGATGGAAACCATCAAATGATTTAGTGAGATTGGGTGAGCACCCATCTCCTCTTCATGAATTCATCCATAATTCACAGGAGATATTAGCAGTGGCAGTCCAGTTCAGTTTTGGTGGAGGGCCTATTCAACATTGGAGCAGATCCTTGAGGCCAGTTCTACCTTAGTTATATCAGTGGTTTTTTTCTCAGCATGTACCTCAGTTATATCAGTTGTTTTTTATTTCAGCATGTAAACCCAGTTCATATATTATAATAAAAGTTGAGATTATTTCTAATCATTGTATGATTGAATTGCATGCCTTTTCTTATTCTATTTTACATGGAAATATTATGTAAATTGAATGGAAATTTTATGGAAAATTTGTGGTTAAGATATATTTCTCCAAAATTAGCAAAATATCATGTTTGGTACATTACAAATAGCTTCTTCGAAAGTGGATGGCTTTGCTTCTATTAGTTTTTTCATGTAGGTTGCATACCTAGAGTATCATTTGGGATTCATTCTCTCCATGAATATGCCTTGAGATGCTTCATGACCTTTTGCATCAAGTAGTGTAGACTTCAACTAGTTAGGTCTCTTTCTAGTTTCAGGAATAACCACAGGTTGTAAAGATTCACTAGGACCTTCATGATTTGATTCTTCTTCTTCCCTAATAATGTCTTCTTCAAATACTAGAAGTTCTTCATCATCAGAATACGTTGATTTCATGAATGCAATACTTTCATCAAATATCACATCTCGATTGACTTCTATTCAGTGTCCTTCATTTATGTAGATCATATAAGCCTTAGAGGAGTTACTATAGCCAACAAACATTTCCTTCATGCCTAATGGATCCAAATTATTTCTTTTGTGCTTAGGTATATGAATATAGACAGGACAACCAAAAATTCGGAGATGATCTATGATAGGTTTCTTCCCAGTAAATACTTCTTCATGAGCTATGTTATCTAGTGACCTACGAGGAATTTGATTTTGTATGTATACAACTATCTTTGTAGCTTCACCCCAAAGAAATTTTGGTAAGTCTTGATCATGTAACATTGCTTTTACACTTTCTTCAATGGATCGGTTCTTTTGTTATGCAACTCCATTTTGTTCAAGATTATATGGGACTATCGTCTCCCTCTTATTTCCAGAATCCTTACAGAAAGCTATGATTTCCTTGGATGTATATTCTCCTCCATTATTGGATCTTAATATCTTGATTCTTCTTTCTGTAAGGTTTTCTACTTCATCTTTGAATTCTTGAAATTTTGCAAATACTTCATCCTTGGATTTCATTAAGTAAACATAAGTTTTCCTTGAATGATCATATATAAATGTGACATAATATAGATGACCTCCAAGTGATTGACGATTCATAGGACCATGAACATTGGAATGAATAAGATCCAATATTTCTTTTGACCGTGAAGCACTTCTTCCAAATGGTCTCTTGGTGTTCTTACCTGATTCACATGCTTCACATACTCCTTCATGGTCTTCCTTTATTTTGGGGATTCCATCTACATTGAACTTAGAGTTGGAAGTATTTTGCAATGGAGATGACCAAATCTTCTATGCAAAATCTCACATGGGTTGATTTCAATATGAACCAGGGCTTGAGAAAGAGGAGATATCAACCTGTAAAGTCTTCCTTCACGAATGCCAATCACTCTAGCATTTTCTATGCTTTATCTTTTACTCCATACTACAACTTTTCCATCAATGAAAGCCACTCTATCACCTTTGTCTTCTAGACTTGAAATGGAGAGTGAATCCTTATGCAAAGCCACAGGTCAAGCATGGAGGAGGATCATAGACAAATAGGATGTTGTTGAGATGAATATTGCCTCCATTCTCCAATTCTATCGAGGTTGATCCAATTCCTCTTATGGGGTAGCTCTTATTGTCTCCAAGTTCTACAGAGTAAGAATAATATCTTTTTGACAATTTCTCTAGTTGCTTGTGATGACCAGTCATGTGTCTTGATGCACCACTGTCGATCACCCAAATGTTCCCATCTTGAAATGTGTCAGTGAGTGTTGAGAAGAGTCCTTCATCCTTTGTCTTGGTCACTTCCTTCTTTGGAGTAAATAGAAGATTCCATGCTTCCTTGATACCTTTCTTGAGATGTATTTCTACCTTTGAACACTTCTTGAGAAATTTCATCAATGTAGTAGACATCTTCATAATGCCCTTAACCAACCTTAGCTTTGATGCCATGTTGGGAAATCTAAAGGGCAATTATTAGAGTGATTTCTCTTTCTATGATAATTGCTTGTGATGTATTTTTACTTATCTTACTTATTAGCTTCACTTATTATTATTATGTTTGAATATCACCAAACAACTACCCAAAACAAGAAGAACAAGAACACAAAATATAGGTTGCAAGCCAGGGCGAAAACCTCTCCACTTGAGAGGAAAACTCGCAAATATCTTCTCTTCCTTATAGATTCTTCAATTAACGAATTACAAGACCTTTAGACCAATACCAATACCAATACCCTTCAAGACCAAGTCCAACCTTTCTGGATGATGTGCTTTCCTTTCCTAAGTCAAACCCAGTCAAATCTCTTACAGTATCACAACTTCGACCTCTAGCTGTAGAATTTTGACCTCCATTGTAGATAAGAAATTTTCGGCCCTCCTACAGTTGTTGCTACCACACGTGTGAGCTTCTTTTATCCTCCCAGGACTTCCTTAGACCTTCTCTTGGATTTATTTGACTTCTGGAGCTTGAGGATGGCTTCTTTTGAACTTCGACTGAACTTCTTGCCTTCTCTTATTCAAGATCGAATTTGTGGAGGAAAACCCTAGATTTGTTGCAGAAACCCTACCCTTCCTTCACCCGTGTGAGAGAATTATCCCAAAACCAAGTCTTCTTTGTCCTCTTCCTTCTTCATTGCCTTCTTCCTCTTCTTCCTTCACTTGAATGAGTGAGAGATAAATGTGCCCCAAGGAGGTCGAGTTGCCTCCTTTATATAGGCTTCTCAAAGGTAGGCGTGGCTCCTCAAATTAGGATGACTTGCCAACTACCAGACCAACTTGATTTTGGAGGGTCTTTTGACACTTTGAAGGACCAAAATAATTTTCTTTACAAGTTACAATGTGCCCGAAGGGGTCTTCAACTTATGCCAATGACTCTTTTGACTTCTTGACCTAGGAAAAACCCTAGAAGCACTCAATGGATGTTTGAACTATAAAATAAAAGACCTTGAGCATGAAACCCATGCTCCAATAATAATAATAATAATTTTCTTTCATTTTACAATTTACAAGAATCAAAAATACATTTCATATCTATCAAGACCTAACCTAGTTACACACTTTTCCACACACACAATACTACAAGGTATGTCTAATGATGGATAATATATTTCAATCTTGATTAATAGAAATTACTCTGGGTTTGTTATCCATATCCCCATTCTTCCCATGTTTTTTTCAATGGCTTCTTAGTGAAATCTCATAGTTCATCAATTACCCGACCTCCTCATTCGAGGGCACTGTAAGAGTCAAGGACTCATCTCTATAATTTTAAGGTCCTCACTCAGCTTGAAGTCAACGACATTCTTTAGATTCTAATCCCGGGTATCCCCTTCAGCATGTAGAAAAGATCATTTTTAGTTTTGTCTTGTCTTGTTATACTAACCTATTTTATTATAAAAAATTATTATTATTATGATCTATATATTATGTTTTAGTTATTATTATTATTATTAATTATGTTTAACATTTTTCATTTTTAATAGCTTCAATTTGTTTCCCAATTTCATATATTCAACATTACAAAATAATACATCTTAATCTGTAGGATGTAGATGCACCTGAGTGGTAAATGCACGTGAACCTAGAATAAAAATTGAACAATCACATTGTGCATAAATCTGTTATAAAAATCTGATTTACAACTAGGTTCTTTGCACATGAGAAGCAAAATTTTATTGCCAAAAATATCAATTTGATGATCATAATATGCATCAATGATAATCAACTAATATTAAACTATATTTCGATAGAGAATTAGCCTTCCTTCGCTCGTGTGAGAGAGAATTAGCCCAAAACCAAGTCTTCTTCGTCCTCTTCCTTCTTCGTTGCCTTCTTCCTCTTCTTCCTTCGCTTGAATAAGTGAGGGATTAATGTGCTCCAAGGAGGTCAAGTTTCCTCCTTTATATAGGCTTCTCAAAGGTGGATGTGGCTCCTCAAATTAGGTCGACTTGCCAACTGCCAGGCTGACTTGATTTTGGAGGGTATTTTGACACTTTTAAGGACTAAAATAATTTTGTTCACAAGTTACAATGTGCCCCAAGGGGTCTTCAACTTATGGCAATGACTCTTTTGACTTCTTGGCCTAGGAAAGACCCTAGAAGCACTCAATGGATGTTTGACCTATAAAATAAAAGACCTTAAGCATGAAACCCATGCTCCAAAAATAATAATAATAATTTTCTTTCATTTTACAATTTACAAGTATTAAAAATACATATCATATTTATGAAGACCGAACCTAGTTACACATTTTTCAACACACACAATACTACAAGGTATGTCCAACAATGGATAATCTACTTCAATCTTGATTAATCGAAATCAATATGGGTTTATTATCCCTAGCCCCTTTCTTCCCATGTTTTTTCCAATGACGGCTTAGTGCCATCTCATAGTTCCTCAATTACATGACCTCCTCCTTTGAGGGCACTATAAGAGTCAGTGACTCATCTTTGTCATTTTAAGGTCCTCACTCAACTTGAAGTCTTCTTCGTCCTCTTCCTTCTTCGTTGTCTTCTTCCTCTTCTTCCTTCACTTGAATGAGTGAGAGGTAAATTTGCTCCAAGGAGGTCGAGTTTCCTCCTTTATATAGGCTTCTCAAAGGTGGACGTGGCTCCTCAAATAAGGTTGAATTTCCAGCTGCCATGCTAAAATTACTATGTGTTTATTATCCCTATCCTCTTTCTTCCCATGCTTTTTTCAATGAGTGCTTAGTGCAATCTCATAGTTCCTCAATTATCCTTCATCCTCGTTCGAGGGCACTATAAGAGTCAGTGACTCATCTTTGTCATTTTAAGGTCCTCACTCAGCTTGAATTCAACACCATTCTTTGGATTCTAATCCCAGGCATCCCCCTCAACATGTAGAAAAAATCATTTTTAGTCTTGTCTTGTCTTGTTATACTAACTTATTTTATCATAAAATTTTATTATTATTGTGATCTATTATATTTTTGTTATTACTATTTTTAGTAATTATGTTGATCATTTTTCATTTTTAATAGCTTCAATTTTTTCCCAATTTTATATATTTAACATTACAAAATAATACATCTTAAGTTGTAGGATGTAGATGCACCTAAGCGGTAAATGCACGTGAACCCAGAATAAAAATTGAACCTAGCTTCTTTGCACATGAGAAGCAAAATTCTATTGCCAAAAATATCAATTTGATGATCATAATATGCATCAATGATAATCAACTAATATTAAACTATATTTTGATGTTACTAATCATTCAAAACAATGAAAGCATTATTTGATCAAATAATCATTTCAAGACAACAATCCCAATTGCTTTGCCTATCAATTGGAAATCAATTGGCAACAATACATGCACACACTTCCAATAAATGTATTTTGAAATTTAGATTTATCTTATTTAGTTTTCGATTAAATAAACAGTATGAAAATCCAATAAATCAATTAATAACAATTCCTTGTATACATGCATTCACTTCCAATTTCCATGTTATCTAAATTTAACTTATTTTGTTTAAGGTTAAATAGACAATATGAAATTCACAAATTTTACTGCAGGGGATCAGTTTTTGTGAGAGAACTTTATCCAAAGGGAATCAATTTTGTGTGACTTGGATCAATTTCTCAAATCATAATGCAAACATCAATAGGTTTATCATTTTTCAACTACTTTAAGTCATCAATCTACATATCACAATAAGTGATAAAATCATAATAATAATAATAAAATTAGCGAACGAAATTGTTTTTTCCTCTTTGGAAAGCTTAGATTCTATACTTAAAAATGTTTTTCTTCTTTGGAAAGCTTAGAATCTATACTTAAAATGCCTAATTGGATAAGAATAAGGGGTCACTTTTAATATCAATATATGCATACACTTCCAATAAATGTATTTTAAAATTTAGATTTAACTTATTTAGTTTTAAGTTAAATAGATAATATGAAAATCCAATGAATTTAATCAATTAATCATTTCAAAGTAACAATGTGAATTCCTTATATTTTCCCAATCAACAATACACGCATTCACCTCCAATTAATGCATTTTCAAATCTAAATTTAATTTATCTTGGTTTAGGTCAAATTAATGTCTTGTTTTTTGTGGGAGAACTTTATCCAAAGGGAGTCAATTTTGTGTGACTTAGATCAATTTCCCAAATCATAACATGCAAACATCAATAGGTTTATCGTTTTTCACTTACTTTAAGTCATCTATCTACATATCACAATAAGCCATAAAATCATAATAATAATAATAATAAACTAACTAGCAAATGAAATTATTTTTCCCTCTTTAAAAAGCTTAAAATCTATACTTAAAATGCCACATTGGATAAGAATAATAGGCCACTTTTAATATCAATATAGGCATACACTTCCAATAAATGCATTTTAAAATTTAGATTTAACTTATCTAGTTTTAAGTTAAATAAATAATATGAAAATCCAATAAATTTAATCAATTAATCATTTCATAGTAACAACGTCAATTCCTAGTCAAGAATACATGCATTCACTTTCAATTAATGCATTTTCAAATCTAAATTGACACTATAAAGTCTCACATATGATACCATAGATTTTATTTGAGGGGAATTAATTTTTTTGTGTCCTTATATTTTACCAGTCAAAAATACATGCATTTACTTCCAATTAATGCATTTTCAAATCTAAATTGACACTATAAAGTCTCATATATATGATACCATAGATTTTATATGAGAGAGATCAATTTTCCTGTGAGATAACTTTAATATAGAAGGAATCAATCTTTTTACGAAATATTCAATTTAATTCCATACAATCTATACCATATCAATCTTACATTTATCTTAATCTTCAATTAAAATAAACTTATACTAACTTATTTAATTACCTTATTTTATTATAGAATTTTATTATTATAATATTATATTTATTATTATTATTTTAGTTATTATATTAATTAAATTAATCATTTTCCATTTTTAGTTTAATTTTTTTTTTATAGTATTTAAAAAAACAAAATAATACATCTTAAGTTGTAGGACATAGATGCACTTAAGTTGTAAATGCCCCCGAACCCAGAATAAAAACTGAACAATCACAATGTGCATAAATCTCTTATAAAAATCAAATTTACAAACTAGGTTATCAGATTTCTATGGCCAAAAATATCAATTTGATGATCATAATATGTATCCATGATAATCAATTAATTTTAAGCTATATTTTGGTGCCAGGAATCATTCAAAACAATAAAGATATTATTTTATCAAATAATCATTTGAAGGCAACAATTACGATTGTTTTGTCTATCAATTGCAACAATATATGCACACATTTCCAATAAATGTATTTTGAAATTTAGATTTAACTTATTTAGTTTTTATTAAATAATTAATATGAAAATCTAATAAATTAATTAATTAATTCAAACAATACAAATTTGTTATATATATGTATTCACTTCTAATTTATATTTTTAAATTTAGATTTATCTGGTTTAAAATTAAATAGAGAATATGAAAGTCTCATATATGATACCACAAATTTATCCTAAGGGATTCAATTTTGTGCGAGGTTTGAGATCTATTTCCCAACTTACAATATGCAGATATCATTAAGTTTATCATTTAGTATTTATCTAGTATCTATTATCTAGGTGAAGTCTTTATAGTGGGCGATTTCAATGCTAGGATTGCAAGTGAGCAAGCTAGCATTCATTGTTGTAAAGATGATTGCGACACTATTTGGCTTACAGAAGAGAGTAATCATCAGTGAGAAAGAATTTCAGAGGAAAAGGGTTGCAATCTCTTTGGTGAACAATTGTTTACTCTATGTGGAGCCTTTGATTTAGTCATTTGTAATGACTTGACTAGATGGGCAAAGTCTGGCAATTTCACTTGCAATACTTACAATGAAGCAATTGTAGTAGATTATGTAATTTGCTCACATGGTTTGTGTGAGAAAATGGAGGAAGTTTTGATTGGAGATTAGTTGCGAGACTTAAAATCAGATCACAAACCAACTTATTTATGTTTCTCTTGGACTGGAAAGAAACAATTAGAGTCAAAAATTCAACATGCTAGGCGACCCACACGACAGGCGGGCAAACTCCTACCCGACGATTCATTCAAAGACTTGGCACGAAAACAGGTTACCGGTGCGACAGAGGTGGCATACGGGCAGCAGGGCGAACCATGCGATGGGCGCCCGAACGAATACGAAAGTTGGCCAAACGGGTGATGGACCGAATGATGGCGATGGGCGACATGGTAGTGCGCCCACCCGAACGACCAACGAACGAACAAACGAAGGCAAAGAAAACACTTGGACGAGGGGGCGAATCATATGGTGAACGCCCGAACACGTTGACCGATTGGAGGAACAATGAAACGGTGGCGGTGGGCGACACGGTAGTGCGCCCACCCGCCTGAACGATCGACGGAGTAAACGGGTTGATAGAACAACACGACAGCGCAGGGACACGACGGGGTTGTGGACCGAACGATGGGCAGGGCGACACGGTAGTGCGCCCACCCGACTGAACAATGAAATGAACCAAACAGTGGGCGCGCATAGTTGAACGACACGGTGGCAAACATCAAACGACAGTAATAGCGTAACGATGAAGGGATACGCGCGAGTTAATTAAGCGGGTGGCGGGCTTATAGCCTCTTAGCGTGGACGGCCTTGTACACAAGGGCCGACCCGCAAAGAGGAAAGAGACATGATGGTTCGAGATTGGACGAGTCGGCTTGGGGCAGCGGACAATCATTAAAACGCATTTCGGGGGGTCGGCTTGGTAAGCCGACGCCTCTCCCAAATAGGCGGTGGAACCATATAAATATGGCGGAGCACTTGACCATTTGGACATCAACAATTCAGTCTTCGATCAAGTCTTCAAAGGGGATCCACACGAAGAAGCAAAAGTGCGAAATGTGAAGGAGTCTCGGTTAAGAAGGCGGAGTAAGGGGTCGGGAAAAGCGCAGTGGTAACTGCGGAACAGAGATTGGATTGGAACGAACGGACGGGTGTAGGATACACCTCAGACAGCAAACGAAATTGACGAACGAAGGGCAGAACAACTTGTCGGTCGAGGCAAAGCGCAAGCCGTGCGCTCAGCGTTAGACGGAACAACATAACGGTCAAGGATCTGTGGCAGTTCGGTAAAAGGCCGCGGGCCTGTTTGTATGTTCGGTTGAGCCGAACGGAGAACGCACCTAGTGCGGTAATAGTGTAAACTGTTTGGTGGTAAAGGCCGCGGGCCTGGTTATATGGTCGGTTGGACCAAACGAAAGACACACAAAATTGTAAACTGTGGTAACTCGGTTGTGAGGAACTGTTGGCCGCAGGCCTGCTGAAAAGTCGTGAGGCCGTGAGGCTCACGCATTGTAACTAAAATTGGCAAATTAATAAACAGGTTTTGGGGCGCAACTTGTTCGGAAGTTGGCCCCTCTCATTACATGGTGTTAATGTGTTGATCGTTTATTATTGCTGCGGTTTATGTTGAACGAATTATAATTAAGTGAATTATTATAATTGTTGTTGATATATGTTATGAAGTTAATGTTGTTGAAAATTAAACTAATTCGGTAGGAGAATTGAGTGTCGAAGAGTTGAAGGCGTAGTCCACATTTGCCCGAACCCGGCAAAAGGTGGTTCCGCACTCCTCAACAAACGAAAAAAGTTATTGAGGGCGTGACAGATGGTATCAGAGCAAAGGTTGCTCGTGCAGAATTGAACAAGTGCCGTGGAACTCGGTTGGAGAACCGACTAGGCAGAAATTGTAGGTAGTGAATGGTCGGGACCAGGTCACAAAAGAATAAGGAAATGGCTGCCAATTCTCAAACAGGGACTAACCATGCAATGAAGGACGTGGCGAAGGAAGCAACTCCTGAATTCGTTGACAAGGTGATTGAGAGAATGGACAGCTTGGAAAGCTCTTAGAACCAAGAGGTGGAATCGTTGAACAAAGAACGAGAGGCTATCTCAGGGGTAAAAGAGGAACTCAAGGAGCTCCGGGGAAAGCATGATGGACTTCAGGTACAGCATGACGAGCTCAAGACGAAGTACGAGTACACTGACTTCTGGTGTACCCAACTTGAAGAAAGAATAAAGGAAGTTGAGGAGTCAAGGGACCAAGGACTAGCAGAAATTGGGAACTTGAAGGGAGCACTCAACAAAGCAAATCAGGCTCTTGAGGAAGCCCAGGACGAGATCGTGGTATTGAAAAGAGCCGTAAGGCACAACTCAGGTGGAGGAGTGCCTCATGTAAAAGTCAAAGAACCAGAGTCGTACGACGGGGCGAGGAGTACGAAGGTTCTTGGTAACTTCTTATGGGACATGGAGCAGTATCTGGAGAGGCTAAACCTATCTAAAGGAGAAGCACAGGTCAAGGTAGCTGCACAGTTCCTGACTAACGATGCCAAAATGTGGTGGAGAAGGAGGGCAGATCAGATTGCTAGCGGCAGTGCTGATGATATCACCTCCTGGGAGGATATGAAGAAGGCCTTGCAGTCACACTTTAGCCCGCAGGACGAAACGTGGGAGGCAAGGACCAAGATCAAATTCATCAAACATACGGGGAGCTTACAGACCTACCAGCAAGAGTACTCAAGCGCAGTCTTGGAACTTCCTGATATGGCCAAAAAAGACAAAGTCTTCAATTTTATTATTGGGCTGAAGCCGTGGGCTCGGAATGAGGTAAAAAGGCAGAAGATCAGGACACTTGAGGAAGCCTTTGCTGCGGTCGACAGACTCGTAGACCATTACGATGAGACTTCTAATGAGAGAAAGAAGTCTGAAAAGCCGAAGGAGAAGAAAAAGGAAGACACTTCAAAAGCAGATAACTCATCAAAGGAGAAAAAGCCTTTGAAGTGCTGGTTGTGTGGAGGACCACACATGGCGAAGAACTGCTCTTCTAAGCCAAAGGTGACCGCTGCTGTTCAAGAGGAAGAAGAGGACAATACTTCCATAGGGATGATGCAGATCCTCGGAGCCTCTGCCACAACGGAGACCACCTCTAGGAGGAATCCTGAGAGGAACAGATTGGAGTATGTGAACATGAAAATTGGTGGGACCGAGGTGCTCACAATGGTGGACAGCGGGGCCTCGCACAATTTCATGAGCGAAGACACCGTGAGGAGGTTGGGTCTAAAGTTCGTGCCGGTGGAAGCACACATGAAGACTGTAAACTCCCCTCCGACAGCGATTCTTGGTATAGCAGAGAAGGTAGAGATGGTACTGGGTGAGTGGTCCGGAAAGGTGGACTTCACCATAGTACGAATCGACGACTACGAGGCAGTATTAGGAATGGAATTCATGAAGCAATGGTAGTACCTCATCTAAGGAAACTCTACATCTATGACGGAAGGTCGGATGTGCCCATAGGAGTGCCTACCGTGGGTGTGACAAAAAGGGATCATAGGTTGGGAGGGATGCAGGTGGAAGGGAACGAAAAGGCGAACAAGTGGCTGACCAGCATGGAGGTGAAGCTTGCCGAACAGGATTTGGTCATCAAATCGCTCTCGGATAGCATCCTGGATTTGACAAGGAAACTAGAGCTGATAGAAGATGATGACGAGATGGATATGGTGTATGCTAGACCGAACGCTCAGAAGGAGGATCGGGAAGCATACCTACGACGGATGGAAATGGAGGATCCAGATAAATGGATCGAATTGATTAGTGAAGGGGAGCCGCCTGGCTCGTCCTCTTTAAAATCTTCTTAATGAGATAAGAGGTAGGGCTCATTGTTGACTGCTCAAGGCAGTGAGCCCGCAAGGTGATTGGGCAAGTTGGTCCCATGCGCAGCAGGAAATTGTGGGGTTCCCATGAACCTAGGCAGGGGCCTAGAGAAGTAGGTGTGGACACATAAGTGAAATGTGTGACACTTGATGCACAAGTCCAGTGGCCGAGCGAAGATCATCGTAGATGGAGCTACCTATTGACTACTGGCAGAATTCAGATGAGGACAACGATATGGAAGGTTGTCGGGACGACAACGGAATAAGGTGGGGGAGGATGTAACGCCCCAAGGAGTTGGGCGCTCCGCGCACGGGCGGGCGACCCACACGACAGGCGGGCAAACTCCTACCCGACGATTCGTTCAAAGACTCGGCACGAAAACAGGTTACCGGTGCGACAGAGGTGGCATACGGGCAGTAGGGCGAACCATGCGATGGGCGCCCGAACGAATACGAAAGTTGGCCAAACGGGTGATGGACCGAATGATGGCGGTGGGCGACACGGTAGTGTGCCCACCCGAACGACCAACGAACGAACAAACGAAGGCAAAGACAACACTTGGACGAGGGGGCGAATCATATGGTGAACGATCGAACACGTTGACCGATTGGAGGAACAATGAAACGGTGGCGGTGGGCGACATAGTAGTGTGCCCACCCGCCTGAACGATCGACGGAGTAAACGGGTTGATAGAACAACACGACAGCGCAGGGACACGACGGTGTTGTGGACCAAACGATGGGCAGGGCGACACGGTAGTGTGCCCGCCCAACCGAACAGTGAAACGAACCAAACAGTGGGCACGCATAGCTGAACGACACGGTGGCAAACATCGAACGACAGTAATAGCGGAACGATGAAGGGATACGCGCGAGTTAATTAAGCGGGTGGCGGGCTTATAGCCTCTTAGCGTGGACGGCCTTGTACACAAAGGCCGACCCGCAAAGAAGAAAGAGACACGATGGTTCGAGATTGGACAAGTCGGCTTGGGGCGGCGAACAATCATTAAACCGCATTTCGGGGGGTCGGCTTGGTAAGCCGACGCCCCTCCCAAATAGGCGGTGGAACCATATAAATATGGCGGAGCACTTGACCATTTGGACATCAACAATTCGGTCTTCGATCAAGTCTTCAAAGGGGATCCACACGAAGAAGCAGAAGTGTGAAATGTGAAGGAGTCTCGGTTAAGAAGGCGGAGTAAGGGGTCGGGAAAAGCGCAGTGGTAACTGCGGAACAAAGATTGGATTGGAACGAACGGACGGGTGTAGGATACACCTCGGACAGCAAACGAAATTGACGAACGAAGGGCAGAACGACTTGTCGGTCGAGGCAAAGCGCAGGCCGTGCGCTCAGCGTTAGACGGAACGGCATAACGGTCAAGGATCTGTGGCAGTTCGGTAAAAGGCCGCGGGCCTGTTTGTATGTTCGGTTGAGTCGAACGGAGAACGCACCTAGTGCGGTAATAGTGTAAACTGTTCGGTGGTAAAGGCCGCGGGCCTGGTTATATGGTCGGTTGGACCAAATGAAAGACGCACAAAATTGTAAACTGTGGTAACTCGGTTGTGAGGGACTGTTGGCCGCAGGCCTGCTGAAAAGTCGTGAGGCCGTGAGGCTCACGCATTGTAACTGAAATTGGCAAATTAATAAACAGGTTTTGGGGCGCAACTTGTTCGGAAGTTGGCCCCTCTCATTACATGGTGTTAATGTGTTGATCGTTTATTATTGCTGCGGTTTATGTTGAACGAATTATAATTAAGTGAATTATTATAATTGCTGTTGATATATGTTATGAAGTTAATGTTGTTGAAAATTAAACTAATTCGGTAGGAGAATTGAGTGTCGAAGAGTTGAAGGCGTAGTCCACATTTGCCCGAACCCGGCAAAAGGTGGTGCCGCACTCCTCAATAAACGAAAAAAGTTATTGGGGGCGTGACAGATCTGTCACGCCCCCAATAACGTTTTCGTTTATTGGGGAGTGCGGCACCACCTTTTGCCGGGTTCGGGCAAAAGTGGACTACGCCTACACACTTCCAACACCAATTTATCTCTTCTAAACTAGCGTTATCTTCGCAAACCGATCACTTCAACCTTAATCGATTTATAACCATAAACAGCAATTATAATAAATCTGTGTTTAATTATAATTCTTTTAACAATGACCATAAACCGCAGCACAATAAAACCAACGCATTAACACATAACACCAATGTATAATGGGAGGGGCCAACCCCAACCGAGTTGCGCCCCAAACTGGTTTATTACTTGTCAAATTTCAGTTTACAATTGCGTGAGTCTCATAGACCTCACGACTTTACAACAGGCCCGCGGCCTTTACAATCGCTGACTCGTGTATAACGAGACCCGCACTCCATGTGTTCTTCGTCCGACTCAACCGACCATAAGACAGACCTTACGGCCAATTATCTGCTATCACCGAGTTACAACAGTCCTTCGACTTTTAACCGTTCCGCCTATGTCGTGCGCACTGCCTACGCTCACCTAGACCGGCGAGTAAACTCGTTCTATTGTCCGTGTATCGCATACACCTGTTCGTTCAACCTCTGTCCGCAGTCACACTGCGCCCAACCGACCCCTGCTCCGCCTTTCAACCGAGTTATATGTCACATTTCGCACGCTGCTCCTTTGCGACCTCGCTTGAAGACTTAGACCGAATCGTTGATGGATCGTTTGATTGTTGATTGCTTGATGTCCTCCAATTGCAAATGCGCTCCATATATATATGGTTCCACCACCTATTGGAAGGGGTGTCGACTTACCCAAGCCGACCCCAAATATGTTTAATTTAATCGTCCGTCGCCCAATGCCGACTCGTCCGATTCTCGAACCATCGTGTCTCTTCCTCTTCGCGGGTCGGCCTTTATGCACAAAGTCGCCCACGCTAAGAGGCTATAAGCTTCGTTCGCCCACTTTACCTACTTAACCCGCGTGTGCTTATCCGCCGATCCGCTATTACTCTCGTTCGGTTGTCGAACTCGTCCACCGTGTCGTTCAGCTCCATGGTTGTGCGCGCCCACTGTTGGTCTGTTTAGTTGTTCATTTGGGCATCGTTCGGTCCACGACCCTGTCGTGTCCCTTCGCCCATTTCCTGCCGTGTGTGTGTCGTTCCACCGGACTGTTCATTCGTTCGGTCCACAACCTCGTCGTGTCCCTTCATGCTGTCGTGTGTGTGTCGTTCCACTGGACTGTTCGTTCGTTCGGGCGTTCGGGCAGGTGGGCGCACTACCGTGTCGCCCACCGCCATCGTTCAGTCAACCACCCGCTTGCCCAACTTCTATGTTCGTTCGGGCGCCCATCGCATGGTTCGCCCTGCTGCCTGTATGCCACCTCTGTCGCACCGGTATCCTGTTTTCATGTGCCAGGTCTCGAACGGTTCGTCGGGTAGGAGGTCGTTCACCCATCGTGTGGGTCGCCCGCCTGTGCGCGGAGCGCCCAGTTCCTCAAGGCGTTACATCCTCCCCCACCCTATTCCGTTGTCGTCCCGACAACCTCCATACCATCGTGTCCTCTTTGGTCCTCCATCCCAAGTCGCCCTTCCAATCCATAATCCTGTGCATGTTTCGGAAGTATGTATCCCATACTACATCAAGGTCAGCAACGCAACAACCTTGGCTCCCCAACATCTCGAACCTCCAAGTTCACCATGTATGGATACCTGAGTAAGTGTCACACATTTTAGCATGTGCGCACACCCACAATTCCGATCCCCAGCTCAGGTTCATGGGAACCCCCAATTCTCTGCTGCACATGGGACCAACCTGCCCAATCACCTTACGGGCTCACTGCCTTGAGCAGTCAACAATGAGCCCTGCGTCCTGTTTCATCTAAGCAAGTCTCAAGGGAGGTGAGCCTGGTGGCTCTCCCCTTTCCATCAATTCGACCCATCGGCCCGGATCCTCATCCTTTACCTGCTCTTGGTGTGCCTCCCGATCTTCCCCTCGGATATTCGGGCCCATACAGTGACAACGGTTGAAGGACAAGAACCGGTCACTGTCCCGAACAAGAACCGTTGTCACTGTCCCATGAACCTAGGCAGGGGCCTGGAGAAGTAGGTGTGGACACATAAGTGAAATGTGTGACACTTGATGCACAAGTCCAGTGGCCGAGCGGAGATCATCGTAGATGGAGCTACCTATTGACTACTAGCAGAATTCAGATGAGGACAACGATATGGAAGGTTGTCGGGACGACAACGGAATAAGGTGGGGGAGGATGTAACGCCCCAAGGAGTTCGGGACAGTGACAACGGTTGAAGGACAAGAACCGGTCATTCAAGCACTTACAGGCAGCATCTTGGATTGGCCAAGAAGATGGGTAGAATTCTTTTGACTCAGGAAAATTGTAATACCTTCAAAATGACGCTAAAGAGACTCTTAGAAAAGGAGAAAATCACAATTCACAACCTTCATTGTCATGAATTAACACATTTAATTCAATGCCCACTTGCAAAGAGCAAAAGAGCAAAAATTAAGAAGTCTTAAACAAATTGCTTTCATGTTAATGCTTGGTTTGATGAGGAATGCAAAAAGGCAAGGAGAATGTGGACAGAGTCAAAAAAGGATAACATAAAGCTCAAAGCTTACAAGTAGTTATCAAGCAAGAAAAATGTTTATTTCATGGTTTCAAGGAGGGAAGAACTAATCTTCCTTGGGAAAAATAATCCCAAATTATTTTGGAAGGAACTCCAACAAAAAAGGATACAATCTAGAAATAGTATTACAACTTCTAAATAGTTTGACTATGCAAGACAACTCTATGAGCAGGATCCCAAGGTTGACCCTCCCCCTTTGGTCAAAACTGATACTGAACTCTTCACAGTGCAAGAGGTAGAGATGGGTATCAAGAAGTTGGGCGTTGGAAAAGAAAAAACTTAGCTTAACTCCAAGCAGAATATCTAAAGTGGGGCTTAAAGATCCTTGCACTTCACATTACAAAAAAATTCAACAACATCATACAACAGGGGCTCCCCACAAATTGGACAACTAATCTGGCAATACCTCTTTTCAAGAGCGGTGATGTCAATAATCCCTCCAATTATATGACCATCATGATAAACCCTTTCTTTGCAAAGCTATGCTAGAAAATAAAATTAGCAAGTGGGCAAAAGAAAGAGATAAGCATGCAAAAGTGCAAGTAGGTTTTAGACCTAAACATTCCACAGTTGATCATTGTATAACTTTAAGGCACATCATTGAAAAAATTTGGGAGAAAAAGGAAGAAGTCTTTTGTTGCTTTGTCGATTTCATAAAAGTGTTTGGCACAGAATGGAGCAACTTGGGATTTCGAAACATTTGAGAGCAGTTGTGCATATGCTATATATGAAGAGGTGAAAGTCAAAATTAGAACTTCGACAAACATTTCTAAAAGTTTTAGAAGCGATCGGGGTCAAGCAAGGTTGTCCACTGTCTCCTACCCTTTTTGGTTTATATGTCGACAAGCTTGAGGAGTGGTTAAATTCACAAGGGAGTGATGATATCTATTTGGGAAAGTTTGTTATAAGGTTTCTTCTATATGCAAATGACTTTACTCTGATTGCTAAATCGGCTCTTGGTTTGCAAGAGCACTTACTACTATCCCTTGAGCATATTTGTAGAAGTGTGGGGATGGAAGTCAATATTAACAAAACAAAAGTAGCGGTTTTCTCTAAGAAAAGAAAACATAACCAGCATAAGTTCTACTTAAGGCAACATTCTGGAAGAAGTTGCAGATTACAAATAGCTCAGAATTGACTTCAACAAAAATCTAAGCTGGAATGGTTGTAGAAAGAAAAGAACTTTGGGGGGTTGGAAAGTATTTTATGCTTTTCCAAAATAAGTGTAGAGAGGCAAAGTTATGGGACTGGAAAACTACTCAAACTCCTTTTGGGCTTCTAGTGATTCAAGTGTTTCTCTATGGTTGTGAACTATGGGCCAGCAGCGCATCCGATATGCAGTGGAGACAAATTGAGAAAATTCAAAAGTGTTTGATTACAAACAAATTCAAGATTAAAAGTACAATTCCTTATGCTATCTTGTTAAGTGAAACAGGGTTGCTCCTATTGAAGCAATTGCTATGGTGTGAGTCATAAGGTATTTAAAAAAGATTGAACAAATGGCCTAAGGTTGTCTTTAATGACAGATTGTGCAACAGGAAAAAAAACTTGTATGCAACAAAATAACAAATGGTTTAGTAAATGGGGTATTTTCTTGAACGCATATCCCATAAACAGCAAAGAGATAAAAGCTTTTGTTATGGAAAAGTTCCACAGCATACTAGGGATAAAGAGTTAGGAAGAAAGAAAAAGTACTATATTGAAGTGTTTAATCTCACTCATAATCATCAACCAAAAGCATACATAGAGGCCAATATCTCTTGGAAAACCAAAATTAATTCTCATCAACTCCGTTGTAAAACATGGCGCTAGAAAAAACCAAAAGAAGTGTGGTTGGAAAGAGTATGCATTTTTTGTTCTTCTCGAAAAGTGGAAACAAAAAAACATTTCATTTTAAAATGTGAGGTGTTCAAAGACAACAAGAAAAATTATGCACATATGTTGGTAGCTAGCTCTTGGAATAATCTATTTAGCGAGGAGTTTGTCGAGAAGCTTAAAGCATTTATTGTGAACCTTCACAGAAAAAGACCTAATACATCAAAGAGATGAAGAAGCAATCTGTCCCATAAGCTATATGCCTCATAGATGTTAAAATAATTTCTCTCTGTCTTCTACTTATTGCTACTTATCACAATAAGTAATAAAATAATAATAATAATAAAACTTAAAATAATAATAATAATAGGAAATGGAATTAGCTTTTCCTCTTTAGAAAGCTTAAAGTCTATGCTTAAAATGCCGAATTGGTTTTTGTATGTTTTTGCATGCAACTGAGCTTGCATCTATCATTTGTTATGCAAGCAATGGAAAACCCAGACGGAAAAATGTTATATGTTTCCTTTTCTTTCGACGAAAATCCCACGATGACTTCACGTTTTGTGGACTCGCATAAACCTGCCAACACTTACACTGCAGTATCTGACTCAGTAAAGACAGATTGCAGTATCTGACCATTCAAGCAGGGGAATCAAGCATTCAACCAACTCAGAACCTTCTTTTTAAATTATGACAAAGAAATGCCCTTTGTTTGTAAATCTATACTGTTTGAAAATATAAACTCAACTAGAGTTTTGGTTTCTCTACTGCATTTCAATTGAGAAAGCCCTATTCCTCACCACCTTTTCCTAAATAAACCTGGTCTTTGTAACTTCCTAGTTTTTCCCGGTCTTTGTAACTTCCTGGTTTTTGCTGGTCTTTTAATTAAAAATAGGGGACAACTACTGTTTCCAGATCTATGCTGTTTGAAAGCAAACGAGTTAACTCCTCGCTACTGCATTTCCATTAAAAGGTGTTTTGTAAAAGCATGCTTGAAGTGAGATTGATTTCCGTTAATCTCAAATGCAGTATCTTTGAACTCACAAAAGCAGTGCAGTCTGAGGTGGAGGGAGATTTTGTTGGAGCAACATGAATCATTTGCTAATGGGGCTTTTGAAATCAATTTTACAGTTCCACAAAAGAGTTACACAGCTTCACACAATCTAGACAATACTAACTTAAGTCCATCTGTCAGATCTAATAAATAGCAATAAGATTAACAAGGATCTCTGGTGGGTTGTAATTATTATAGTTTTGTTTTTATTATTATGGTCAGCTATTTTTTTAATTTTCATATTTCTGTGCTTTTTTCCTATTACAGATTTTGCAGTAAAAGCTAACGGACATTTTACTACATGATAGCCTGGTGACATTGTGCTGCCAATCCAGACTTGCTGTATTTTATTTAACGGTAAAAGTATAGCCATATTCAGGAAATACTGCATAAATCTGATCCAAAAGATAACATATTTTGTGCTGCCAATCCAGACTTGCTGTATTTTATTTAACAGGAAATACAGGAAAAGCAGCCAGAACAGGCATTTATAGCCAAGAATATCAGTTTGAGGCGTCCACCAATGACGATTACAAAGTATTCAACTAATACGGTTGAACATGCCTAAGCCTATTGCCTGGATCTAAGCCGTCAGGAATCTGTCACAAAACAGTGAATTGAAATGAATGAGCATTCATTTATCAGTTGGTAATTGGAGCGGGAAGAGATCCATCCACTTTCATTTCGTCACGGTCGAAGGAGATGTGTTGTTGCGTTTGCTGTTGCTGCTCCTTCAAATGTGATTTATTATATTCTTCCACCTCCTCCTTGTATTGCATCATGGCAACTGCAGCCTCATCTGCCCATTTTTGCTTCTCTGCTGTGTCCAGTTCCTGAAAAGAAAGGGAGAGCGAACTTCAGTTATTATTAATGAATAGGAAATTGGCTAAAGAGGAAAGCCAGTTTCCTTCGATTATTATTACCTTCCACTTCAGAGAAATGAGGGCATTAATGGTTGTGTTGTTGATGCCTGGTCTTTCCTGCACTAACTTCTTCCGAGTTTCTTTGCTGTAAACAAACAAGGATATGATTTAACCATACCGCTTTCCCCAAACTTCACTTTACTTTCATTCAAATGGCGAAAAATAGAAAAATGATTTAATCAACTGAGAGCAGTAATTTATTAGGCAGCATCAGTTTTTGCACCTGAAAAGTAAGAATGATGTTGGGGGCTTTTTTGGCCTATTGGGATCAGAGTTTTTCTCTTTCAGCTGCTTCTTTTTGTTGAGCTTTATCTTCATAGTCTGCATCACACAGAAATGCAAGACATAGGTGCCTCAGTATGATGTATATATCCAGTGTTAAAATAATGGAAAAAGAAATAGACAGTCAGAGTGTTTCCCTAAGCTGCATTCGAGATGATTTGGGATAGATGAACACAAACCTTTTTCAGTGTCTCCGTTTTTTCCTTTTTCCTGAGCAGTTGCAGTCCTTGTTCTCTTTCAAGTTTCCTCAGTTCCTCCTCCTCTTTGGAAGCAGAGGCTGCTTCCTGTGTGGCAAAAACCATATATTCAATCATATGGATAAAAGCAAAAATCTATTCTTGTTTGATGGTTGTCAGATTAAGTGCATGAAAATTACATTGTGCTATCCTCAGCATATCTTCAACCGTGCAAGGAACATTTCTAGAATATATATAGTTACAATATTAACGTAAGCTTCAAATCCCTTCCATTTGAGTTCATTGATAGGGTTCTTTCAGTCTTGCAATTTCACTTTGTAGCACATCCACTTACCTCAGCCTTCTGCTGCTTGTACAGCTCCATTTCCCCCATGTACTTTTCTTTTGCCTCAGCAGCAATCTTTATAGAAACATTTAACAAAGCCTTTAGTTTGGTGCAGTAGATGTGAACTCTAATATTCTACCTGGACTTGCGGGTTGAATTTGTTTGTTCCTACGACTTAATTCTACCAAGAATGAGAATGTACCTGTTCATATGGAGCTCTCTCTTCCTTGGTCATGTTTTTCCATTCCTCCCCCAAAATTTTTGCAGTCTGCCGCAGCTCATCGATGAATACGAGATAGCTAGAGAAACAGAAGGTAAAAAAAGGCCATGTCTGCTATTAAGGGATTTAAAACAGCACACACCTGCAAAACATTGTGATTCTCTGCCAGTAAGGCGGCACGGCGTTCATTGGTGAATGCAAAGAAAGCAGTAACGGGATGTTTCGGCTTTGATGGATCTTTCTCTTTCCTGCAAAATAGGATGCTAGTGATTATGTTCACTTCAGATACAAGACAGAATATAACCGAGAACTTCTGAGAGATGTTAATAGCCTATTAATAGACCCACCTCTTACTCTTCTCATTTCCCTCTGCATCCTGCAATAACCACAACATGGTTAGCCAAGTTTTTGATAAGCGCAACAGTTCACATGCATATTAGATTTTCATTTTTAAAACGTGTAAGGCAATACCCAAATGAACTAATGGGCAATTTTTCCAGTTCATCTTCTCGCAACAGGTCACCAGGACCGTTGCTTGTTATACACACGGCCATGGCGACGTCCCAAGCCACAAAGAGAATGTGTGTACCTAACAATTGCGGAATTAAATTTGAGCCCTTCTTCTCAACAGCTCAAAATTAAAAATAACTTTTCAAGGTTTCTTAGAGAGGTGTTGGAGTTTGTAGTCTTCATTCCTTTATCGCAATTGTAATCATGGAGAATTCATGTGAAGTTAATGGACCTTACCTTCTGGTATTGTAGATATTGTTCCAGAAGTTCAAGTGCTGTCTTCTGCTTCTGTTCATCATGGAGAAGCTTTAGTGCTTCAGTCTCACGCTTCTCTTGTCCCACAACCTTCAAAAATACAATAGCGATAAGCCCTCTGAACGTCTGATGGGAAAAACAGAGGTCAATAGTAATACTTTTGGTGGATCCAGAATTTACCTGCAAGTATGCTTCCTTTTCCGCCTCATATTTCTCTTCATATGGTTTCTTCTCTTCTGCGCTCAATGCTTTCCATTTTGCTCCCAAAATGGCTCCCATATCCTTGAAAACAACATTTGGATTTTCTGATTTCACCTGTTGGTTGTATAACAAAACAAATTTGAGCAAAGGATTAAAATGAGAAATCTGAAGAAACATGTGAAACGCTCATGTAATAGAAAACAAAGCCTTTCTTCTAATGACATAATCAATTTGCAGAATGAAATTAGAAGACAATCAAAGATCCATCTGTCTTAGAAAAGACCAAAATGATATATGACATGAGGGAAATGCATATTCAGTATGCACATGCGATGATAAGATTGAAAACTTAAGTTGCAAATGAATCTGAATTCTCTTCAGGCCTAGTATTGTAAGGAAGTCAATCAAACACCATTCTCAGATAACTTTCGGGATATTCCCATTGAAAAGAACAGCAATTAAGATAAGCTTGCCTTCCGCACCTACATTTTGCAAATAAGACCTACCTGATTCCATTGTTCTTGGCACCATAAAATATATGCCGGAGAAGGTTTCTTTGGCCTGTTTGGATCCTTTTTCTTTTTCTTCTTCTCTTCCTCCTTTGCAAGCTCACTCATGCGTAGCGACTGCCCCAAAGGATGGCTCTGCTCCAACCAAAGAAAAATCAAGTAACATATTATGTTAGCAAAAAGTTGTGTATCATAGTTTAAACACAACCATAGAAAGAATAAATCCTCTTAGAAGCTCTGCTCTAGCAGCTAACCCAGATTTCCGATTTAGTAACTAATTAGAATACTCCCACAAAAATCACTTCACCGGAAATGATATAAGACTAACTCCCATCAAATGACAAGGTGCACAGATATGTTCATACTGGACTTCAAGGACAGAAGGAATTTGACATCTGGGACATAAGAAAAAGCGTGGAGGGGTCATAAGCATAGAAAACAATGGCCAAGACAGAGGAAGGTGTTAACAGCAGGAAACAAGCCTGTAGCACTCAGGCTTCTAGGGTACATCTTCTTTTACGAAATAGATGATATAGTAAAAGGGTGAAGAGTAAAGGTAATTCTTTATACCCTGGCCCTAAGCAACACCAAGATTCATAATATGAGATAACCCTCTTGCTTGGACAACCACTCACCCACCCTACCCTTCAAGAATTTCAATCTCATAACATAGCCGGCAAACCAAATTTTGCAAATCCACCTACACCCTCTTGGGGTCGGATAAAGAGAAAAATATTCAGCATGGACCTAAAGCTCTGTAGCAAAAACCTAGATCAAGGGTTGGAGGGTTGAATCCCTTCAATTTCTGGAGCTTCTTGAGCTCCATAGCAAAAACCTAGGCGAAGGGTTGGAGAGAAAAGTAAGAAAAAACTATTACCATGACAGGGTTGAATCCCTTCAATTTCTGGAGCTTCTTGAGCTCCAACTGAAGCTTCTCTTGAGCCTTCGCTTTGAGCTGCAACTCGGCCTCCTTCTCCCTAAGCAAGGCATCGCGTTCCTCTAGCAACTTGTCAGTCTTCTCCTTCTCCATATTCAGCTTTTGGAGTCTGATCCGCACTGCTTCCAACTCCTCCTGCAATGAATTAGTTACAGGGGGAGGAATAAGGTTTGACACGTTCTGAAGAGCACTTTTCTTCCTCGATCTCCCAACCGGCTTGGTAGTCGAAACCACCCTGTTCTCCTTCTGTGCTTCGTCTTCCATTAGAATATCAGGAGAAGAAGAAGGAAATTTCTGATCCTCTTTCGGCTTCTTCCCCGCCGGAGAAGCAACAGTGTTTTCAATCACTGGAACAGTTTTTGGCTTCACAGCAGCCTTCCTCCCTCCCTTTCTGGTGGGCTTGTTCTCGTCGCTCATTTTCTCTACACAGGTAGCCATCTGTTCCTCCACTAACTCACTTCTTTGCTGTTATTTCCTTCAAAGCTCTGGCTCTCTACGTTACACAGTGAGGGGATCAACCACTTGATATATAGCGGCCGGAAGGATAGGGATTTTGAAACTGGAGTCTCAACGGTTATCATTCAACGGGTGGAAATTTCAAAATTTGAAATCCACCGTAGCGGTTAAATTAGAATGAAATCACTGTACATATCAGTGGCAATTACGAATTAATTTGGTAAACAAATTTTTACATTATGCTTGACCAGGGTGTTATTTTCTTTAAAATGTAATTTTTTTAATTTAATCTTGAAAGGTTGTTATTTTCTTTAAAATGGTTATTATTATTATTATTATTTTTAATTATATTTTAAAGGTTGTTATTTTTTTAAATGTGATTTTTTTGTAATTTAATCTTATTTAATGGTTATTTCTTTAACCCAGAGAATGTGATAGATGGTTAGTATTAAATTAGATTTAAATATTTAAAATATAATAATAATTGGATAGATCGTATTTGGGTGTTTTATTAAAGCATTCCTTGATGTGAAATACACATTCCCGGCCCAATCGAGGTGATATAATGGATATGATGAAGATGTAGTCCTCTCAAACTTAACAAATAAAATAATAATAATTTTAAATTTATTTTGAAATTATGGTTATTATAAATGTGATGATATTATTATAAATATAATAAAAATTATAATTGAATTTTATTTAAAGGAAAAAATAAATAAATAAAAAGGGTGTAGGATAGATTTTCAAAAGAAAAACATATAATTGCTTATATTAAGATAATATAAAGATCTGAGTTACATAGGAAGATCCAGATAGTGTGAAATCATAGGAGCCACAAAAAATAGCCTGATGACCCAAATAAAGGGATGCCTAACAGCTCTATGCCAAACAGATAGACAATTCTGTGCATAACACAGATCCATAACAAAATTGGAGAGATTTGGAGAAAACATGACCTCCTCAATAAAACTATACATAAACATATAATCAAAACATCTGGAAGGAAGACACATGAAAAAGGACCCGGGTCTGATTCAGCCCGAGAGGTCATGATTGGCCAAAATGCGAAACAAAAAGGATTTCAGAGGCCTTCTAGAATTTTGGAAGATATATTCGTTCCTCCATTTCCACAAGAACCAGCTGACCAGAACAAACAAGGTACGCCAAGATGTGATCTGTTCACTCCACCATTTGATAACATCCTATACAGAGGAAAAAATGTGGTAAGGAAAACCAAAAGACAAAGAAAGATCATACCAGATATGAAGAGATGAGGGACATTGGAATATCATATGTAAATTTGTCTTAGCGGCATTCTGACACATGGCGCAGTGGCCCGATCCCTGCCACCCTTTTCTTTGAAGCACCTCCCATGTGAGATTCCTATTCTAGAAAACCAGCCACGTGAAGAAGATCATTTTCAGCTGGCATGGGACCTCCATAAAGAGGGAGGAAAGATCAGTTGAGTGATATTTGATGACCCAAAGGATAAAGCTGCATATAGATCCTTTACGCGAATTGGTAAAGGAGAAAGGGGAAGAGCCCAAGCCAGAACATCCTTAGATCATGTGCGACGAATCGCCAATCCGTTTAATACTTGAAGAACAGAGCTCCAAAGAGGACGAATGGAGGGAGGCAGATGTAAGTCCACTTCGTCCTTCCAAACAGGAGAAGTGAAAGGGTGTAGGATAGATAGTGATAGGATGTTTTAATAAAGTACATTATGATGAAAAGGTCATTAGATTCAAAACTCTTGTGGGTAAAAATACAACCATGCTAAGGGCTAATGTAGCCTAGTCCAAGTGTCCTCTTGTGATGTCCCCAGTAATTGTAAATATTTAATTACTGCAATTAAACAAACTGGATATTATTAATTGACTTAAGTTTTATACGGAAGTGAATGTCTTAATGATGACAATCATGTATTTCTCACATGTTAGGTAGTTAAGGTAGGCGGTTACCTATCCCTAACTACTTCCTTGAAGATTTATTCTCAAGGAAAAGATCAAGAGGGTATGCGTACCTGAGATCAAAGAAAGGTTGAACTAAGAATGAGAACACCATGCTGATATGTCAGACGAGATTATTTTGGCTTCACAAAGCTAAGTCTTGTTAGGACCAGATAGTTGTAGCATGTGAAGACAAATAGTTTAAAGAAACATCCTGCATGTGAGGGATAGCTCGGGGGGAGACTCAAGCTAGAATAGCTGGTCTCATGGTTGGGAGGAAATTGGCAAGTGACTTTAGAGTCTAGAACTAAGCAGTTGACAGAGATTTGGAGAATATTTAGATAAGTATATCCTTGTGTTGTATAGGTAGGAGGCCTACTTTATAGTTGAAAGATTTAATGTGTTGAATTGAAAGAAAAGCTTACTTACTGAAAGATTTATTATTAACATATAGTTAAAGAAAAGATTTACTAATTTGCTTAAAAGAATTAAAGTACAATTCAAGTAAATCCTTGAAAATAGGATTACAAGAAATTTAACTTATAAACATGAAATTAGCCCCTACAAGGAAAGAGAGTAAGGAAAACTAAAAGCGTAAGATTAGTAATTGTTTCAATGGAAACAAATCCTCACAGAGCATATAGTTTATAAAACTTGAATTGTTACAATGTAAACAAAATTGCAAGAATGGACACGATTCTGAGTAGAGAATTAGGCTACAATTATAATACAGAGAAAAACCAAAACTATCCTAAATATTGCTTATCACACATAATAGGTAACCATTATACCTTTAAAGCTAGCAAATAAATATGAATTGCAAGTTATCAAACATCTGTCAACCGGAAGGTAGACTTATCGTAACAATCCCTTCAAATCCTCATTACTGTTAATATACAAGAGGAAATGCTTTATGACAAAGTTAACTATACAATCAAAAACCGAACTCAATTGCATAAAAGAAAATAGTATGTTCATGAACTCGAGGGTTATGTCTCAGTAAAGCAGGGACACGCCCTCATAAACATAATATTTCTGGGTTGCCCCTGTGGGCAAACCATGTCTTAACACTCAAGAAAACCGAGAGTAAGTCAGTGTTGAAAGACCCAGCTGGAATAAACTTATCAAAAAGAAATAGAGAAGCAACTTTGAAAGACTAGTCCGAACATCTATGTCGACATAATAGTTTCCAATACAACGAGAGTCCATTCTTTACAAAAAATCAAGCTTAAGATTATTACAAGCCGGAATGCAAATTTAACGAAGACTCGGATGGATTAAACCCTCTCTTCTAATTGTAAACACCAAGGGGGTATCATAGCTTGAACAATACACATTACCCGGCAACCAAGCATGGTTGTAGCTCTGTAAAGCTCAGCATACCGAATTGTAGACTTGAACCCCAACCGTCATTCCAGACCAAAAGGGCGTTGAAACCCTCTGACAATACCTAAACAAGAAAAAAAGCATAATCAGAATAGGGAAAGTAACAGAGTAAGCAAGTAAGTAAATGCATCGAGAGCGAAACACTGTACCTAGGGTTTGACTTGGCAAGGAATCCAGTAGACCTATAGAAGGGAGTAAAACCTTAAAATACAACACATAGACCATTATGGAAGCCAGAGGAAGATGTTAAGTGTAAACCTTAGAGCTTGAAACTTTAGACTAGAGGCGAACACCCCTACCGGAATCGGGAGAATGCCAAGGGTAAGCTGCGGTAGAGTGCCATAGGGAGGAGAGTTTCTATATCCATCGTCTGATGGGTACGCCCTCCGAAGAGCCATGGATGAGGAACTCTTACCGAGGGCATGGCCTACAGCTATGATGCACTCCGAAAATTCAAGAACTCTGGTTCCGCTAAATCTAGGGGCAAACCATAACCTTACAGTTAGATCTTGGTGTAGGTTATGTACCCAAGGTCGAATTAAACGAATAAAAGTGGAACTTTAATGCTAGCTACTCAGATAATTAATTGATTGTAGGTCATATGGTATCGAGGGATGACTTTAATATTATATGCTTATACATTTAAATGACAGAAGAATTGTAGGATACAAAAAAGATTATACCATACATATGTTACGCAATCATTTGCATAGTAATGTCTTTAAAAAAAAAAGTATTATATTAATATAAAGTTTGTGCCTTTAAGGTGTAAAAAGTAACGAAAGGTAAGAAATTGACTATCTCATGCTTTATTTTATTTTTGTTTATTTGTCTTTTTACTTAGGGATTTTAATGTGGGACAAGTGGTATCAGAGCCAGGTTGCAAAGTTGCGACCCTTGGAGAATGATTGAATAACAACATTTGTGATGTGCACAGAAAAGCAACCATCATGAGGAGGACTGGATTCACACCCCTCAGACCTGTGACGGAAACCGGACCAACATCCTTTATAGAAACCAATCCTGAACTATAGGTACAGTTGGGGGAGGAGTTGCGCAACACCAATGTTTCCATTTTGGAAATAGTACCAGAAATGAAGGATGAGATGGCCCGATTGTGGGTAGACAATGAGATACTGATGCAAGAATAGGAGAGGTTTATGAAGAGTTTGTCAAACAGACAAAATTAGCGACAACTGATTCCCAGCCCCGAACATGGGAACATGACTGGTGATCAAGAGTTCAGAAATGAAAATTCAGAAATAGAAAGCAGTGAAGAGAATCAAGAGGAGGAATCCAACAATGTATCGGATAAAAAAACGCAGAAACGGAATAAAATTAAGCTACAAAGGGAATTTCAAAAAATAAAACCTCCCATCTTTGATGGTGAACAGGAGGAGGTTGTTGAAGCCTAGCTTATTAATATGAATAAGTATTTCTAGTTGTATGAATATGATCATAATCTAAAGGCTCACTTAGCCATCTATCAGCTGCAAGAAAAAGACACCTTATGGTGGGAAGATGTGAAGATGGTACGTGGAGTAAATGAGCATAACATAATTTGGGAAAATTTTCAAAAGTATTTTAAGGAGAAATATTTAACTGAAAGATTTTACGATGAGAAGGAAAAATAGTTTCATGACCTTCGACGGGGTCAGTTGTCTATGGAGGAATTAATAACGAAATTCACATATTTTCTACGATATGTCCCCTACATACAAGAAGAAAAAGCTAAAGTGCAGAGATTTATCAGCATTTTGCCATTGTTCATGAAAGAACGTCTCAAATTCGACAATCCGAAGATCATGGATGAAGTTATACGAAAGGCTTGTCTGTGTTATCAGTAAAATAGGCAAAAGGGAGATGGAGGAAAGAGATGGACAGATAAAAAGGGAATTAAGTTTACACATGGCCGCAAAAGAAATAAGATTATTATCAACAAAGGACCCCATAAAGGTTAACCAATTAGAAATATGAACAAAAATCAGCCCAGATTCAAATTTCAAAGTGAGTCCAAAACAAATGGGAAATCTGGAAAAATTGAACTGGAAACAGCAGCTAGACCCCCCTTACAGTGTTGGTGATGTGGAGGACCACACTATGTTAAAAATTGTTCGTACCGTAAGGGAACTGATCAAGTTGTGCAAGTCGAAGAAGCATAAACTGTGGGAGAAGTGGCAAGGAGTATTCCTAAAATCAACGCTGCCCTCGAAGATCATCAGGCGGAATACCAACCACCATGGTGGAATTCGAAGGTAAGATATTCAACTGAACTATATCTATTTTGGTTGATCCAGGAGCTACTTTGAGTTATGTTAGTCAAAAAGTGGTTGAACAATGTTGCTTACAAGTTGTCAATTTTAAGAACCCTTGGTTAGTTCAACTCGCCACTAGAGCAAAGAGAGGGGTGTTGGCTAAGGTCAGCAATTGCCCTTTGAATCTAGTAGGTCAGGCTATTATGGCAAAGTTGAATGTCTTACCTTTAGGATCATATGATGTCCTAATAGGCATGGATTGGTTGGAGAAACATTGGTCCCTCATTAACTGTAAAGACAAAACTATTAACTACATGGATGAAGAAGCAATAAGGCAGGAAATTCTGGGTATACAAAGACCACTAAAACTAAAACCAGTGACAGCCTCTCAATTAGAAAAATGTATCAGAAAAGGATGTCAAATTTATGTAATATAGGTAGGGTATACTAATTCAAAGGAAAATTTTGTTTGTTTAGAAAATATACCTGTGGTACAAAACTTTCCGGATGTATTTCCTGAAGAAATTTCGGGACTGCTTCGAAAGAGGGATATGGATTTTACCATTGAGTTGATCCCTGGAGCTGCCCCAGTATCCTGAGTTCCTTATCGCATGAGCGTACCAGAATTAATATAATTAAAAATGCAACTATAGGAACCACTTGATAAAAAGTATATCCGCCCAAGTGTATCACCTTAGGGAGCTCTGGTGCTTTTCGTCAAGAAGAAGGATGGAAACTTGCGAATGTGCATGGATTATCGGCATCTAAATAAATTGACAGTCAAGAATAAATACCCTTTGCCTCGTATTGATGAATTGTTTGACCAATTGAAGGGATCAACCATGTTTTCAAAAATTGATCTTCGCTTGGGTTACCATCAAATTAGAATAAAGGAGGAAGATATAGCTAAAACAGCCTTTAAAACTCGCTATGGGCATTATGAGTTCATTGTATTACCCTTTGGGCTAACTAATGCTCCTGCAACCTTTATATGTCTAATGAACAGTGTTTTTCATCAATATTTGGATAAGTTTGTACTGATTTGTATTGATGATATATTAATCTACTCTTGGAATACAGAAGAACATAAAGAGCACCTACGAATTGTCCTACAAACTTGAGGGAGCATCAGTTGTACGCCAAGTACAGCAAATGTGATTTCTTTAAGGAGAAAATTCAGTATCTAGGACATATTATCACTAAGGATGGAATTGTTGTGGACCCAGAGAAAATAAAAACTATAACGGAATGGTCCATGCTAAAGAATGTAGTTGATATAAGATCATTTATGGGTTTGGCTGGATACTATAGACAATTTGTTGAAGGGTTTTCTCGGGTGGCATATCACATTATCTCTTTGCAAAATAAAGTAAAAATTTTTAATTGGACCATGGATTATCAAAGGAGTTTTGACCAGCTTAAACATTTACTTACCAGCACACGTATTATGAGCATTGCAGACCCGAATAAAGACTATGTGGTTTGTATAGATGTCAGTGAGGAAGGAGTAGGCGGTGTATTAATGTAGGAGGGCAGATTTATCACATATGAGTCTTGGAAACTTAAGGATCATGAACAAAATTATTTGGCCTGTGATTTGGAGCTAACAACAGTAATCCACGTGTTAAATATGTGGCGACATTACTTGATGGGTAAGAAATTCTTATTAATAACAGATCATCATAGTTTAACTAACTATTTTAAGCCACCCACCCTGAATGCTAGGCAAGCCCATTGGGTCGCTTTCCTGAATGAATTTGACTTTGAAATCAAGCACTTGAAAGGAAAGGAGAAACGAGTCACGAATGCGTTAAGTCAGAAAGTAAATTGTATTTATGAAGTCTCCTTTAGCGAGGTGCATACCACTTTAAAGAGTAGATTAAAGAAGTAGCAATACAGGATCCTGAATATAAATTTTTGTGGCAGCAAGCTAAAAATTCGAACAGGACCGAACAACAGCTGGGGTATGAGGTAAATCAAGAAGGTATGTTGATTTATAGAGGGAGAATGTATATACTTAACTAGAAAAATATTAAACAATTGATTTTAGATGAATACCATAAAATTCCTTATGCAGGCCATCTCGGATATCAGAAATTAATCACTGCACTCAAAAAGGAATATTTCTGGCATGGAATGAAGAAAGAAGTGGCTAAATATTTGGCTCGTTGTTTGGAATGTCAATAAGTAAAAGCAGAACACCAGCATCTAGCTGGACTACTCCACCCATTGCCTATTCCGGAATGGAAGTGGGAAACTATTTATGTTGACTTTATTACAAGACTACCTAAGTCCAAAAAGCAGAATGACTCAATAATGGTGGTAGTAGATAAGTTGAGCAAGTCTGCTTACTTCATACAAATACAATCTACTTTCAAGGTTGTTCAAATTGCTAACATATTCATGCAAAATATTTTTAGACTACATGGAATACCTAAGGTTATAATTTCCGACCATGATGTTAAATTTACATCGGATTTTTGGAAAGCCTTATTTGGAGGTTTAGGCACGCAATTGCATTTTAGCACTGCCTATCATCCTCATACGGATGGGCAGACTGAGCGAGTGAATCAAATAGTGGAAGACATGTTGTGAACTTATATGATGCAGCAGCCATCTAAATGGAAGATTATGTACATCTAGTGGAATTTGCTTACAACAACAGTTACCATACATCTTTGCAAATGAGTTTGTTTGAAGTATTATACGGATGCAAGTGCAAGGCACTCTCGAAATGGGGCAGCCCAAAAGATAAATTAATGCTGGGACCTGACATGTTAAAAGAGATGGAAGATATGGTTTTAAAAAGTACGCTCAAATTTAAAAACCAATTAGGACCAACAAAAGAATAATGTTGACCGAAAGAGAAGTTTCCAAGAATTCCAAGTTGGAGATCATGTGTACGTTTGAGTATGAGCTAAGAAGTGTACCCTACAATGGGGAGGGTGTGCTAAATTAGCACCCCGATTCTGTGGTCCTTTCCAAATCTTGGTCCGAATTGGACCTGTGGCCTATCAGCTTGCTTTGCCTAGCCACATACATGTGCATAATGTTTTTCATGTTTCTGTGTGTGTTATGTATATATATATATATGTGTGTGTGTGTGTGTATATATATATATATATATATATATATATATTCCTAACCATATAATCAATTGGTAGGATATATATGTAACTTAGATGATTCACGAGGGACATTGTTATTATAAACAATTTGCAAGGGCTGACTGCCAAAAAAAAGGGTTGACCAAATATTTTTCATACTATGTGTAAGTCGAACCGGAAGGTGAGTTCTTAGCTGAACCCCTGGGTATACTCGATCGGAGAGAAGTAATGCTGCAGAGACGAGTTATCACCCAAGTTAAAGTGCAATGGCAACACTTTGGGCCAGAGGAGGCCACCTAGGAGGATGAACGGGTTATGAGGGAGGCCTTTCGAAATCTATTTGTAGTAGATAAACATCGGAACGATGTTTAATCTTGGGGGGGAAGATGTGATGTCCCCAATAATTGTAAAAATTTAATTACTACAGTTAAACAAAATGGATATTATTAATTGACTTAAGTTTTATACATTTATTTATTTTGATTAAGCTATGTAGGAAGTGGATGTCTTGATGATGACAATCATGTATTTCTCACATGTTAGGTAGTTAGGGTAGGCAGTTACCTATCCCTAACTACTTCCTTGAAGATTTATTCTCAAGCAAGGGATCAAGAGGGTATGCGTACTTGAGATCAAAGAAAGGTTGAACTAAGAATGAGAACATCGTGCTGATATGTCAGACGAGATTATTTCGGCTTCACGAAGCTAAGTCTAGTTAGGACAAGATAGTTGTAGCATGTGAAGATCGATAGTTTAAAGAAACATCCTACATGTGAGGGACATCTCGAGAGGAGACTCAGGCTGGAATAGTTGGTCTCATGGTTCGGAGGAAATTCGCAAGTGACTTTAGATTCTAGGGCTAAGCAGCCGACAGGGATTTGGTGAATATTCATATAAGTATATCCTTGTATTGTATAGGTAGAAGGCCTACTTTATAGCTGAAATATTTAATGTGTTGAATTGAAAGAAAGACTTACTTACTGAAAGATTTATTATTAACATATAGTTAAAGAAAAGATTTACTAATTTTCTGAAAAGAATTAAAGTATAGTTCAAGTCAATCCTTTAAAATAGGATTGCAGGAAATTTAACTTATAAACATGAAATTAGCCCCTATAGGGAAAGAGAGTAAGGAAAACTAAAACTGTAAGATTAGTAATTGTTTTGATGGAAACAAATCCTTATAGAGCATATGATTTATACAACTTGAATTGTTACAGTGTAAACAGAATCGCAAGAACAGACAAGATTTTGAGTAGAGAATTAGGTTACAGTTCTAATACAAAGAAAAACTAGAACTATCCTAAATATTGCTTATCGCACATAACAGGTAACCATTATACCTTTAAAGATAGAAAATAAATACGAATTGCAAGTTATCAAACATTTGTCAACCAGAAGGTAGACTTATCGTAACAATCCCTTGAAATCCTCGGTACTATTAAGATACAGGAGGAAATTCTTGATGACAAAGTTAACTATACAATCAAAAACCTAACTCAACTGCATAAAATAAAATAGTTTGTTCATGAACTCAAGGGTTCTGTCTCAGTAAAGTAGGGACACACCCTCAGAAACATAATATTTATGGGTTACTCCTGTGGAAAACTGTCGTAACACTCAAGAAACCGAGAGTAAGTCGGTGTCGAAAGACCCAATTGAACATAAATTTATCAAAAAAATATAAAGAAGCAGCTCTTGAAAGACTAGTCTGAACCATCTATGCCGGCATAATAGTTTCCAATACAACGAGAGTCCATTCTTTACAGAAAAACGAGCTTAATGTTATTACAAGCCGCAATGCAAATTTAACTAAAGACTCAAATGGATTAAACCCTCTCTTCTAACTCTAAACACCAAGGGGGTATCATAGCTTGAATGATACACATTACCCGGCAACCAAGCATGGTTGTAGCTCTGCAAAACTCGACATACCGAATGGAAAAATTGAACCCCATCAATCATTCCAGACCAAAAGGGCGTTGAAACCCTTCGACAATACCTAAACAAGAAAAAAAGCATAATTAGAATAGGGAAAGTAATAGAGTAAGCGAGTAAGAAAATGCATCGAGAGAGAAACACTGTACGTGGGGTTTGACTAGCAATTTAGTCACCACCTTCCGGAGTTGAGAGCTTGGCAAGGAATCTGGTAGACCTGTAGAAGGAAGTAGAACCTTAAAATTCAATACATAGACCATTATGGAATCCAAAGGAAGATGTTAAGTGTAAACCTTACCTATTCGAAGAGCTTGAAACTTTACACTAGAGACGAACACCCATGTCGAAATCGAGAGAATGCCAAGGGTAAGTTGCAGTCGAGTGCCATAGGGAGGAGATTTTCCATATCCACCGTCTGATGGGTATGCCCTCCAAGAGTCGTGGATGAGGAACTCTTACTAAGGGCATGGCCTACAGCTGTGCTACACTCCGAAAATTCCATAACTTTGGTTCCACCAAATCTAGGGGCAAACCATAACCTTACAGTTAGAGCTTGGTGTAGGTTATGTACCAAAGGTCGAATTAAACGAATAGCATTGGAACTTTAATGTTAGGTACTTAGATAGTTAATTGACAGTAAGTCGTATGGTACCGGGGGTTGACTTTAATATTATATGCTTAGACATTTAAATGACAGAAGAATTGTAGGATGTCGAAAATATTATACCATACATATGTAACCAGTCATTTGCATAGGAATGTCTTCTAAAAAAAAAGGTACTCTATTAATATAAAGTTTGTGCCTTTAAGGTGTAAAAAGTAACGAAAAGTAAGAAATTGACTATCTCATGTTTTATTTTGTTTTTGTTTATTTTTCTTTACATAGACATATTAATGTGGGTTAGTGATAGATCCCCAGGGGATTTTGACTGATTAGATGTATCTGGGTCTTGGCTACTCAAGCCACAAGTTCATTGTGCCAATGATCTCAGGACTGACATCACGTAACAAATAAACAAAAAAGGGGAAAAGAAATTAATAAAATAATAATAATAATAATTTTATTTTAAAGTTACTATTGAGTTATGTAGGAAATTGATGTATGAAATTCTTTGTTCTCTATAAAATTTACCATATTTTGAAAAGGGAAAAGAAATATGCAAGTGCATATATTTTATTTCACTAATTTGAACCTATAACTTCTACTATAAAGAAGCATGTATGCTTTTTTAACTTAATTTTTAATAAATTAAATATATTTTCAAAATCATTCAAAAGTAGAAATAAATATAATATTTGAAATAGCCTCGAGGGTTATCTCAATTGGTCACTAAAACATTGGGGTCAATTCTCCTCGAAGCCCTTGAGGTTAGGCTTTGCGATTAAGCCACCGAAAGGTGAGATCCCCTCGCTAAAGCACCTCGATAATGGGAGGCCCTCTGAAGGATGTAATCCCTTCGGGTGGATCTGCCTAGATATTTCCTCAGGAAAAAAATATGAAATTTATGAAAAACATACTTTATCTAAATAATTAACTTTTTTTTAGCATAGGGTAATATGTAAACTTAAAAAAAAAATTAGTAAAATATTCTTATTAATTATTTAATATTAATTTAATAATTACTGATTTTAAATTTTATTTTAAAAAATATGTTTTATTGTGTGTGCTCGCCCATTAACTCCTGTATGGCTTACCTAACCTTAAGATAAGAGATTATTCTGTTTTTTTTACATTTTACTTTTATGTTCCAAGGACCAAAAGAACTCTCAGAACATCACCATAGTTTTGTTGATTTAAAAGGTCAAGAAGGTTGGTAGTGTTATAAATATTTTGAAAGTAATAAATGTCAGTATAAGATGGCCAATTAGGAGAAAGTGTTTTCATCTTCAACCCTCTACTATAGCACATGCGACAGACTTTTTCATCCCATGGCATTTTCAAAATTGACCACCACCCAATTTCATTATGAAGCTCATGGGAATTAGTTCTTATCTTAGCAATGTTCATTTTACTTTAACACTAGTCAAGACATATAGATATTTTGGGTTTATCTTGGTTTCATTTTTCCACGTGAGAGACTCTTTCATCCCACGGCATTTTTGAAATTGACCACCACCCAATTTCACTATGAAGCTCATGGGAATTAGTTCTTATCTTGGCAATGTTCATTTTCTTGTTAACACTAATCAGAGAAAGAAAAATGCCATAATAAACAGACATACTATCAAGATGTGTGGACCTTTTGTTAAAATTGAAATTTCTTGTCTCGCATACAACCCGGGAACCCTCGTAACTTTCTTGTCAGATCAACTTAGAAACAACCATCTTAATATTTAAGCAATTACAGTTAACTAGAACAAACGGGCGTGTTTAGAATAGACGAAAAGTACATACCCACAGCAAACACTCGCAGACGAAGAGACAAAGTCACACTGGTGCATCCTTTTGCAAACCCCCTTTGATCTTGAGAGAATTGGTTTACTGCTACACTAGGACCGCAACAAACGCTCGCAGACAGAGAGATGAAATCATGCTCGTGCATCCTTTTGCAAACCCCCTTGGATCTTGAGAGAATTGGTTTACCGCTACACCAGGCCACACTCGAATTCTTAAGCCAGACCCAAGAGGCATGCTTGATGTTTGAAGCTCATGCCTCATAATAAACCTATTAACATTCCTTGCCACCTTACACATGTAGGGGAATAAATGAGGGTCACCATCTGACCACCCATCATTATAACTCATTATTTCTCTGCTCATGGCTCGGATCTCACCGAGGCCACTTCACCAGCACTCACCCCAATCAAGGGATATTTTTTCACATTTTTAAAACAATATAGATAATTAATTATATGATTAAATATATAGTTTAAAATTCTTGAATTATTTTTCATATTTTATTTAATATGATATTTTAATATGTATGAATTATTTTGGATTTTTTTGTATATAGGTTTTAGGCGAGAGGCCTTCCGCCTCGATCCTAAATTCCTCTTCCCCATCTTCGTTCATGTGGCCTCTTATTATGGGCCCACCTTATCTCGATTTGTTCCCTCCCTTTTACTAGATTTTTCATCCTACCCTGGCTAGTCATACACCACCTATAATGCAGCCCCTTTCTTACCTAACCCAATAAGGTGGTTATTGTGTTGACCAGACTCCCAATGTTTTGTTATGGCAATGAGGTCTAAAATTTTGAAATTTACAAACTCTTCAAAACCCAAAACAAGTGACTTTGACGAAATTAAATTTTACCTCAATCGGATTCTGAAATCAAAAGTTATGGGTTCTCAAATATTTATTTAACAAACTCTACCACTTAACCTTACCCTTCCACATGGCACCCACATGGCATACTACCCCATTTCCATATTATCGCAACAACACTAAATTACAACCTTGTGGCATGATACATCACCCTTTACCCATGTGGATTGTGCCACGACTTGACACATAGGGTTATATATGAATGCTACATATGGAAAATGGGTCAACCATACCCCATATCATGGCTCCAACCATAATATAATAAGGTTCCCATATTTAATTTAACGCAGGTCTCGCTCCCACTCAATCCAACGAAGGAGGTATACACTGTAAATGAACAATAAATGTGCAATTTAGACACCCCCATCTTTGCAACGTTACAGGGAAGGGGTCTGTATTCCTGGTTCTGGAACATGGTTCTATCGTTTTCATCTAACGGCCTCTCTCCACGTGACATCACCCTTATAGATCTGTCGATGGAGGTTTAGTCTAAATTCCACCCACCTCCTCCCTGCTAACATCATGGGGGGTGTTTGCATTTCTTATACATCGTCCAAACAATGGTACATCACAGTTGTCGATTTACGCCAATGCCTAGGGTCCCAACCCCTGGTCCTGACTCTTGGCCCACTAACCTCCCAACTATCTTCGGCTCTCAAGTACCCACCGAGTCTCGATTTGTCAAAATCCTGACCTAGGATCACATCACGTTGATGTCACTGCATCCACATGGCCTCCTTTGGGGTGCCACGTGTCGTTAATTTTTGGCTTATTTGGGCCTACCAAGAGACCAAATTTGGGTGCCACACATCATGCCTTCTTGGTGCCACATCATTCGCCCATGTAACTTGGGTCCCACTATGGGCTCACGCTCTTTTTTTACTTTCTTTCAGGCCTCGGCCTTTGTGGACTAGTCGACTACCTTGATCCCCAACCTGGAGGTTGGCTTGACCTACTCGACCACAACTCAGAGTCGAGCAAAACTCCATGTGAACACTAGCTTTTGAGCTGACCACCCCAAATCCTGACTATGGCCCAACCTGACTACTTGGCATGTGATTGGTTATTCAAGATCAAACTCAAACTCATCCTAATTTCGATCTTTTGACCAAATTTTCTAACCCCCCAACCTAGCAAGTCCCACGAGTGAACTCAACCTATTATGTGAGCCTTTTACACTTGGAAAATTTTCAATTATCTTGCAAATTGTTCCCAGGTCCATGCCTTCTTGACTCAACTGCCTATTGAAGATTAACTTGACTTTAATGAGATCGAGGATGAATATCCAATATCTTTCAATTTCCTTTTCAGTTTACTATGGCCATGGAAGCCATGAATCAACACATTCAAAACATCAACTAAACTTCATTGAAATACACAAACATCTTACTATCAAAATTCGCTAAGATGATTATAGAACTTTGGTCATTAACTTTCCCATGAAACACATTGAGAACATGCCTCTAAGTGCAATTCTCAAAGTCACAAGGAATTAAATCCAACTTCCCAACCAGATAATTGCATTTCTTTCCATGCAACACAACTCGCATACATAGAGCAAAGAATGTAATTAGCAGCAATACATGTTAGCAAAACGTATTTGTCAATTCAGGGAAATAAACACAAAGATTAACCATCTCCTCATGAATGAGATTCAATTCTCAAGCATATGCAGGAACTCAATCACTCCTCATAAATTTATATAGGGAATCGACATCCCTCATCCACACAAGAAACACATTCCTCATTAACAACATAAGCATGCAACCAGTATGATAAACTTGTACATATCATTCAAATATAAGAAGCACAAGTAAATACTTAGCTTATACAACCAAATAAACTATCAAATGAGATCGAGACTTCAACTCTCCAACCAACCTTAGACGAGCTATAATCAAATTTTCTTGCAGTTGTCACCCTCGAGCAAAATTCCAGAGCTTGAGGAGGAGTGCTTAGAGGGGTAAAATTAACACCTCAACTAAAACAGGGTCTACAAAGGCTACACCACCTTTACACACCAGCTATTCAAAAATCAAATACAATTATCAGGGAACCACTCCCTTAGGCCTTCTCAACAGCTTCCATTTTTTATACCTTTGACCTTTTATTTCAATCAATATTGATTCAGAGGTTTTTTACAACATAGGGATCCATAGCTCAATCACCAAGAGAAGAATTCCTTTAAAGCATGGGAAGGTTCATCAGCAAACAAGCTACCATGGGAGTATGGAGATCACCCTTCTAGCTAGTTCTTCAATTAGTGCAAGCACTAGTGTTCCCATCCCAAAGCCACACCTAGGATTTCATAAGCCCCACAAGTACTTGAGTGTGTCTACCTCCTGGCCAGTAGATTCATCAATCTGCAATATTCCCAGTGGGTTCATCAGTCCTTAGGCAAGCCACTCTCAATGGTTTCCTCAACCTCAAGGAAATCCATTATTGTGTAAGTTATTTTATCTCAGTCAACAATCCACTCACAATGGTTTCATCATATATGCTACTATAAAGCAAACTCTCTCTATCAGAGCAAATTTCTCCCATTTTATTTTCACCATCCTTTCCTTAAATGATTATCTTCCATGTTTTTTAATTCCATTGTTTTCCTCTTCTGGTTGCGTGTAGTCATGGCTTTTCTGGATGTGTGGATATACTTGCCTCTTTTGTTTGTGTAGAGGAAGTTCTCCCTTCATTAATTCCTCCCACTAAAAAGCTACATCCAACGTTTCTGGAATTCGTGGGTGCACGATTTTCATTACCTTTGTTTTCCAATGCGGCCATACTTCATTTACTTTTTTTTTCTCTCTCTACATATTTTTCCAGAGAATTACGCATGGTTCCCAGCCATTTTTTTTTGGCTGAATTTATTCTACCACATGTTGATTTAAAGCACACAATCTAGCACTAATATCAACTAGGTTTCCTCAAGCAAAATATCTTTCCCCAAACTCTAGAACCAGTGTCCCAATTTCTCAATGATTTTTAATTTGAAAAAACAGAGATAATATTTACAATAAGAGGAAATTCACTAGGGTTGTCACAAACCCCTCCCCCTTGGAGGAACATTTTCCTCGGTGTTATAAAACTGAACATAAAACAAAATAGGGTTTAAGCTAAAAAATAAAATTTATCTATAGCTTTATATACATATCCATGTACAATTGTATTTATGTTTGCTTTATTCGGGAAACAAAAAGGGATATGTTGCCCGCATCTGATCAATGATTTCCCATGTGGCTTCCTTGGGCCCAAAGTGCCTCCACTGCACCTTGATTTGTTCTATTACTCTATTTCAGAGCGTGAGTTGCCTCTGGTCCAAGATGCATAGAGGTTCCAACTAGAATTCTCCCTCTAGTTCTACCTATAGCACATACCACTCAATCACATGTTTAGCATCATGTACATATATTTTAAGCAAGGAAACATAGAAAACATCATGAAATTTTATTGATGGAGGCAAGGCCAGCCTATAGGCTACTAGCCCTATTCTTTCAAGCCGTTCAAATGGCTCACAAAATCGTGGTGCCATCTTGACACATGACCCGATTTTCAAGGAGCTTTTCTTGGGGCTGACTCACAAGTGTACATGCTCCCCAACTTCAAACTCTTTATGTGTTCTATGTTGATCTACATATCTCTTTTGTTTCTATATATTATATTATATATATATTTATTAATATATATATATATATATAATTTTGTGTTTGAGAGGACCCTACAATCCAATATGGTAGATGTGTAGGTGGATGTAAGAAGTTTGTCAACATTTTTACATGTGGGCTTAACATGTTGAATTTATAAGATGTGTAGGTTTTGTAAAAAAATAATAAAAGGTTAAAAGTAATATAGAGCCCAGTATGAGGGAGATGTTGTAATCCCTCAAAAAAAAATAAAAGTAATACAAACAATAAAGTTCAATCTGCTATAATGTAATTCTGCTTACAGATGCTTTTTAGATAAAATAAAATAATAGTATACATATCTCGTTAAAATATATAACATATAAGTAGTAGTTATAGGTTAAGATCCATTGTACCTTATAAGTAGTAGCCTAGATCCATCTTAACTCCGGATCTATCAAGCGTCAAGAGGGATCAAATCTCTCGAGGTACAAACCTCTTTTTTGAGTGCAAAACTTGAGGAAAAGTTTGCACCTCGAGAGATTTGATCCCTCTCGGCACTTGATAGATCCAGAGTTAAGATAGATCTAAGTTTGTTTCAGTTGTGTGCAACTAAAGAAAATCTAACGAACATATGATTAATTTTATCAATAATATGTAAATTCATCTAATATTAATATAATCATTTTAAATATGCTAAATATGTCTTAGATTAATCTGGTCATTTTAATGTTAAATTTACTTAGTTACCTCAGTTTGTTGAGATGATAAATATTGTTAATAACTTTAATGATGGAATACAAATTTTGAATGTAAAGTGACAATGTAATAGTGTTGAATGATAGACAATGTGAATAATAAGAATATATTCAATTACAAATAGTCTCCATTGTGATTAATCTCAAACAATTTCTTCTATTATTCTTATTGTCGCCCTCGTTAATTTTGTCATCTTTTCATATCGATTGTCATATTTTCATAATGATCATATGAAAAGGATGGATTAAGTCGTAAACCATTTAAATCTTTAACTCGGGCTATTGTAGTAAACATCATATGTTGTCCCCCTTTCTCTCTAATATTAATAGGTTTAATTACTATAACACAAAAATCAATGTACATTGTCAATCATTTTTTGTGCTTACACTAAAATCAATGCACAATTTTAATCCAATCACTCTAAAATTAATGTACCATCATACATCCAATCACATCAAATTAGAAATAAACATATAAACTGAAATCAATGCATCTAATGCAAGCAATCAAATAAGATTAAAAAACAAGATTTACGCTGAAATCAATGCATCTAGTGCAAATAAGCAAATAGGATTATAAACCAACATATTCACTGAAATCAATGCATCTAGTGCAAGTAATCAAATAGGATTATAAGCCAACATCTACACTGAAATCAATGCATCTAGTGCAAACAATCAAATTGGATTATAAATCACCATCTACACTAAAATCAATGCATCTAGTGCAAGCAATCAAATAGGATTAGAAATCACCATCTACACTGAAATCATTGCATTTAGTGCATGCAATCAAATAGGATTGGAAATCATCTACATTGAAATCAATGCATCTAGTGCAAACAATCAAATAAGATTAGAAATCCCCATCTACACTGAAATCAATGCATTTAGTGCAAGAAATCAAATAGGATTAGAAATCAGCTACATTGAAATCAATGCATCTAGTGCAAGAAATCTAATATAATTAGAAATCAACATCTACACTAAAATCAATACATCGAGTGCAAGCAATCAAATAGGATTAGGAATTATCATCTGCACTGAAATCAATGCATTTAGTGCAAGCAATCAAATAGGATTAGAAATCATATACATTGAAATCAATGCATCTAGTGTAAGCAATCAAATATCATTAGAAATCAACATCTACATTAAAATCAATGCATCTAGTGCGAGTAATCAAATAGGATTAGAAATCACCATCTACACTGAAATCAATGCATCTAGTGCAAGAAATATTCTTCCCCCTCTTCCCCCTCCATCTCTCCTTCTTTGTCTCTCTATCTCAACCCCCCAGACACACATGCTCTCTAACTCCATAACTATCAATCTCTATGTCCCTCCCTCCCTCTCTCCATCTCTCTCTTCTTCCTTCTCTCCACTTGCCATCTATATATCTATTTCCCTTTGTCTTTCTATATCACCCCCAAAACAAACACTCTCTTTCTCCAATCTATCTATATATCCATCTCTCTCTCTCTCTCTCTCTCTCTCTCTCTCTCTCTCTCTCTCTCTTCCCCTTCTCTCCCTCTCCCCTGTTTCTATCTCTCTTCCCTCCTGATGTCCTCTCTCCCTCTCTCTCCATCTTCCTTATCACTCCCTCTCTCTCTCTCCACCTTTCTCTCTCTATTTCTTTCTTATTACCTCCATCTCTCTCCCCCTCCAACTCCATCTCTCTTTCCCTCCCTCTCTCCACTCTCTCACATCCTCTCTCTCTTTCTCCATCTCTCTCTCTCTCTCTCTCTCTCTCTCTCTCTTCACCCTCCAACTCTGTTACTATATCCCTCCCTCCTCCCTCCTTCTCACCCCCATTCTCTCCATCTCTCCTTTGTGTCTTTATTTCACCTGCAAAGATACACACTCTCTCTCCATCTCTCCCTTGTCACTCCATCTCTTTCTCCACTTCTCACTCTCTATGTATTTCTTATTCCCTCCCTCTCTCCCTCTCCAACTCCCTCTCCCTCCCCCTCCCTCTCTCCTCCTCTCTCCCTCCCTCTATACTCCTCTCTCTTAATTTCGCTCTCTCGTACTTTCTCTCACTCCCTTTCTCTCCTACCTCCCTCTCTCTTCCCCCATCTCTCTCTCTCTCTCTCTCTCTCTCTCTCTCTCTCTCTCTCTCCAATCCTCTCTCTTCCCGTGTCACTCTCTTCCTCTCTCTCAAGTCCCGTCTCTCGTTCTTCCCATCTCTCCCTTTCTCTCCTACCTCCCTCTCTCTTCCCCCACCACTCTCTCTCTCTACTCGTCAATCCTCTCTCTCTCTCTCTGCCCTCTAATCCTCTCACTATCTCCTTCCCTCTCTCCTTCTCTCTCTCCCCCCTCCATCTTTGTGTCTTCCTCTCCCTCTCTTACCCTTCTCTACCTCCTTCACTCCTCTCCCTATCTCTCTCTTCATTCCTTCTCTCCCTTGTTTCTCCCCCTACCTCTCCACCTTTATCACTCTATGTCTTTGTTCTTCCCTCCCATATATATCTAGAGTTGATATATATCATGATATATTAATATATATTATAATATAAAAAAATTAATATTGTATTAATCCAATGTTATTAAATTTAATAATATTAATATGAATTTAAATTAATAATATATAATGATCTTTGTTGTTAAATATCTAGGGTTATAATGTTTTCTTTGCATGGTATTAATAATAATTTGGCCCATAGGCTTCACCTAAATAAAACCTCTTTTCTTAGTGTTAGTAAGTATAAATAGGTTTATGGATTAAATATAAAAAGAGGTTTTATTTATTTACCATACCTATGGTTTATTTATATTTTTATTTATTTATCATATCTCTTTTATTTACCATGATATTAGGCCCATAGACTTGGTATATAATTAGATGTTGATTTCTAATCATATTTGATATATTTTTATTTATTTACCATATCTCTTTATACCTCTTTTATATTATAAATATGGTATTTTGCCCATGGTATTAATAATTATTTCTCTCTCTCTCTCTCTCTCTCTCTCTCTCTCTTTGCCCTCCAATCCTCTCTCTTCCCCCATCTCTCTCTCTCTCTCCAACTATGTTACTATATCCCTCCCTCCTTCTCTACCCCCTTCTCTTTATATCTCCTTCTTTGTCTCTTTATCTCACCCCTAAATATACACACACACACACTCTCTCTCTCCCTTGTCACTCCCTCTCTCTCTCTCTCTCCCCTTGTCACTCCCTCTCTCTCTCCACTTCTCACTCCCTATGTCTTTATTCTTCGCTCCCTCTCTCCCCCTCCAAATCCATCTATGTATCCCTCCCTCTCTCCTCCTCTCTCGCAAATCCTCTCTCCCCCTTTCTCTCCTACCTTCCTCTCTCTTCCCCCATCTCTCTCTCTCTCTCTCTCTCTCTCTCTCTCCTAATCCTCTTAGTGTCTCCCTCATTCTCTCCTTCTCCCCCTCCATCTTTGTTTCTCCCTCTCCCTCTCTTACCCTTCTCTGCCACTCTCACTCCTCTCCCTCTCGCTTCATTCCTTCTCTACCCTCTCCTTGAGTTTATCTCCATCTCTCCCTTATTAACCCCCATCTCTCCACCTCTACCATTTATGTCTTTGTTCTTCCCTCCCATATATATCTAGAGGTAATATATATCATGATATATTAATATATATTATAATATAACAACTTTATATTGTATTAATCCAAAGTTATTAAATTTAGAATATTAACATTATAATATATTATATGAATAATAATAATAATAATAATAATAACAATGGTAATAGTAATCTTTTAATATTAATATTAGGGTTAATAATGTTGTTTTGCATGATATTAATAATAATTTGGCCCATAGGCTTCACCTAAATAAAACCTATTTTTTTAGTGTTAGTAAGTATAAATAGGTTTATGGAGTAAATGTTAAAAAATGTTTTATTTATTTACCATACCTATGGTTTATTTATATTTTTATTTATTTATCATATCTCATTATACCTCTTTTATATGTATTTATTTACCATCTATCTTTTATAAATATGGAAGTTGGCCCATGGTATTAATAATTATTTATCCCATGGTATTTGGCCCATAGCCTTCACCTAAATAAAACCTATTTTTTGAGTTTTCGTAGATATAAAGAGGTTTATGGAGTAAATATAAAAAGAGGTTTTATTTATTTACCATACTTCTAGTTTATTTATATTTTTATTTATTTACCCTATCTCTTTTTTAGTTTTGGTAAACCTTTTTATATTTTAAATTTATATTGTGTTTATACATAATAATAATTAGATTGATTTTTAAACAGGGAACATTAAATTAAAAATGTTAAATGTTAAACATTAGTTGTTGATTTCTAATCTTGTTTGATATATTTTTATTTATTTAACATATCTCGTTATACCTTTTTTATATTTATAATTATTTGTCCCATGGTACTTGGCACATAGGTTTCACCTAAATAAAGCCTATTTTTTGAGTTTTCGTAAATATAAATAAGTTTATGGAGTAAACATAAAAAGATGTTTTATTTATTTACCACACCTCTAGAGTAAATATAAAAAAAAATGTTTTATTTATTTACCATGCCTTTTGTTTATTTATATTTTTATTTCTTTACCATACTTTTTTTTTGAGTGTTCATAAACCTCTTTTATTTTAAATTTATATTGTGTTTATACATAATAATAATTAGATTGATTTTTAAATAGGGTCGACATTAGATTAAAAATATTAAATGTTAAACATTAGGTTTAGGTTTAGGTTTACTTTACATTTACAGTTACGTTTTTACATGAGATCTACCCCATACTGAATTGTAGAGCGTCGCACAAACATTTACAATTATGTTTTTACGTGAGATATACCCCATACTGGGATGTAGAGCACGTAATTAAGATAATTATTTCTTTATTCAAGCTTTTGTGATCCATAATCTAGTCATGATGATGAATCACACTTAAAATAATTATTCTTAACTATGTTTAGATTTAATTAATAAGCACATGAAAAATTTAATACTTACAATAAACTTACCATATAACAATATTTTTAATCATGGATATTCACATCAGTTTTATCATAGATATTATTAGTTGTAAATTGGTTTTGATAGAATACCATGGGCCAATACCACAACTTTCTTAACCATGTTTAGGTTTAATTAATAAGCATAACAAAACTTTAATACTTACAATAAACTTACCATATAACAATGTTTTTAACAATGGATATGCACGTCAACTTTATCATAGATATTATTAGTTGTAAATTGGCTTTGTTAGAATACCATGGGTCGATACCACGGCTTATCAATACCACATGTCAAAAAACCATCTCTCATTTCATAATCAAAATATTTTATTTGAATTTAATTTATAATACTTTTTAAATTAATTTAAACAAAAAATTATAATTTTTTGTGATATATAAACCCTTTATCACATTAAAATATATAAGATATAAATAGTAGCTATAAATTATAATTAGTTTTACCATAGAAATTAAAATAATATTTTTTTAACCACGTTTAAATTTCATTAATAAACACATGAAAACTTAACACTTACAATATAAAAAGACCTTTAAGCATGGATATTTGCCCCCACTTTACCAGAGATATTATTAACTTGTTACAATTTCATGGCTCATCCATACTATGTGCTAAAAAATATGTTATAAATATATTTTTTTAAATTTAATTTTATGATATCTTTTGGTGAACTTGGTCAAAAGATATAATGGCTATAATGGTTGTCTATGTCGAGGAAGGAGGGGGCCTGTGCCGAGCGGGGATGCGAGCTGAAAGCAACCAACCAGGTTGCCACACTTCAGGTAGCCTCAGCCATTCACTGATAAGCAGGTAAACCGAACAACCAATGCATGTTTTGCGCTCATTTTCGCCACGTTTCAAGCTGCTGCTCAGTCTGAATGTCCGTGCATGTCTACTACACGACGTACTTCATCCCATCGCCACCTGACGGCATTTGTCTATAGCCATTCATGCTAGTCCATAGGCTGACACGCATACTCCTTTTTTTTACTGGCCTATCGTCCATTGAAGCCATTATATAACATGTTCTAGGGTGGGGGAGAAAAGTTTTGGCTAGCTCGCACCCAGGTGCAGGACTGAGCTTCTCTCTCTGCTTATCATTTTCACCCATTCATTTGGTGTTTTCTACTTTGTTTCCAAATCTTCTGGTTTTCGGGTTTGCTGGAGGATAATCGACGCTCTCTCCTCGGCATGCACCTGGTAAGAGGTCAGTTATTTTGTCATTTACAGTCTTTGCTCTTCTGCATCTTTTTAGCTTATGGGATGTAGCTTTTTTGTCTCTGAATTATAGAGATTGCACAGTTTCAATGAGTTTTTGTTTTGTCTGAAAATCTTTTGCTATGGCGCTTTAAAATATAAAGATGGGAAGAGAGGTTCAGTGAGTTTTTGTTGTCTGAAAATATTTTGCTATGGCACTTTAAAATATAAAGATGGGAAGAGAGTCTAAATTATTTATGGACCTTTTTAAAGATTTTCTATGCTTAGAATCTGGAACATTCAACATGGCTTAAGTTTCTCTGTTTAGGGTTTGTCTATCTCAGCATGTTCTTAAGTCTCTTTGCTCTGGTTTGGGATTATTCAGAATGTTTTGGGCAATCATACACAAATTGAAGAAGTTTATAGTAATTCATAAACCCTGTTCAGACTTTTGATTTAAAATAGGAGCCTGGTGGTGTATTGTTGAAATATACTGATGTTGTTTAGTTTGCCAAGACTCTTCATCCAGTTAGCAATATACAAGGAGCTGGTATGTTTTCTCTGTAAGCCTAGATGACTCCTTGTCTGGGATTGGCCTCCCCTAAGCTCATGAGTTTCGTCTTGTAGATGTCTCTCTCAACCTTTGAAGGATCCAAGAATCCCACGGACTGTAACTAGTAGTTTTTTCCACCAAAATGGAACCCCTGGTTTCTGGACCGGAAAACTGTTTTTTCTCGAGACCGGATTTTAATAGTCTAATCCGGAATAGAATTTCAAATCTCATATGGATTTGGGATTGTCCTTTAGATGACGTGTCCCGTACCTAAGGGAATAAACAATTTAGGATTGTCCCTTTTCAGTCTTTCGCCTTAAGCAGTGTCGTCATCCATAGTTATTATCTCTGGCCAAAAGGTTGTTTCTATTTCCGCGCCTCTCTTGAAATTTGGAACCATCCTTCTCGAGTCTTCTTGGTGCCAGATCCAGTGTTAGAAGTGACTTAATTTCCCTCATTTGGCATTACCTCATCCAAGCTTTATGTTCAGAGATCGTTCAGATGCTAATTAAATTCTGGTACTAAAATCCCGATTCGGAAATCTAACTAGGAAAAAGGCACTATTGCTAAGCCAGGAAAAAGGTTTTGAAGGTGCATGGATGGTGGGTTAGATGCGTCGGCCACGGAGGCCATGATTCAGGCTGCAATCTAGGCCGAGAAGGAATGGGGGGATGCTACATTGTCTGGTGGTTGGAAATCAACTCTGTATGACGTGGTTGTTAAACCTTCGATGTATGATGTTGACAGGGATAGGGAAGGGTTACAAAGAGAGAAGCCTTCTCGGGAGGTCAACAGGAAAGGTGTTTAGAACACGCAAGCCGCCATAACAAGGCCCGGAACCCTTGTCAAAACCACCCCCCCTCCTGCTGCAATAAAATTGGACAACGTTCACCTGACTAAATGAATCGAAAGTCTACAGGACCTTGCCTTGGTGGGTAGATAGCACTTTCCAGAAATGGAGGATGTCGCGATGAGAAAATGGCTTGAGGTCCAGTGGAAACCATTAATTGGTTATACCCCCATTGTTTCAAATCTCATGAAGGAGTGGTATTGCTTTCATTTTTTGAACGCCAGTGATGTAGAAACCATTCTAAAGCGTCCTTAGGTTCATAGAAGGAGCTTCCTCGCTCTCTATAGGTGCTATATCAAGTACAACCCTTTGAAAAACACTCCTTCGAATAACTTGATCTGGGTAAAGCTCCCAAACCTTCCCCTGGAGATGTGGTCCAAGGAGACTTTAGATGAGATAGGTAATTCCATTGGAAGATTTGTCTACGTTGACCAAAGGTGTCTTGGGGAAAAAGACAAGCAAATAGTGTGGATTCTTATTGAAAAGGCCTTCAAGGGGGGGTTTCCTGACCATATTGAGATTGCCTAGAGAGACTTAAAAATAAAACAAAGACTGGATTTTTGGGGCATCCCCTTCAAATGCTCTGCATGTCATAGGACATGTCATCTAATTAAAAATTTCCCTAGGCATCCGGCACTAAAAAGCAGACGGTTTCATCGAAAGATCCGGACAGACTCTCTCGTGCTCTCTGAAAAGGAGAAGCCATCTCCTACAACTAGTTTATCTCCGACAGAACTTGATGATGGGCAAGTCTTTAAAAATATGGAAAACAAAATCAACCAATCTCCTCAGTATTTTTCTCAGGACTTTTCTCAGGGCCTCGATCCCAGGCCTGAAAGCTCGGCAAAGTTTGGCGTCTCTGTTGAAAATAAGAATCCAACTCTCCTTTGCGCGCCTATCCAAGAACCAAATGACGACAAAGCAATTCCTTCCCCTCCGCCCATCCAGCGTTTCAAGGACTTTACAGTGGGTTCCCATCCCATTCTTATTTCATCATCTTCGTCGACGCCCAGAAAGAACTTTTTTCCATCCACGAAAGGCAAAGAGCCAATGGTGTCTGTTACCCCACTAAATTCCCCTGTCTCATCTCCAACAAATTTGTATGACAACGACTTAGATTTTCTTCTAAGCAAAAAATCTCTTGAGTTGGAACCTCTAGCCATCCATAAACCAAGAAATCCTTCACCTCCTTTCATTAGCCTGAATTCTACAAGAAATATAACGGTGAGAAAGAAGTACAATGGAGGTAGTAGACATTTTAGGGGGAGGACAAATGCTACAGACAGTGGTGTGAGGAACCTGCCCTTGGTTGATGTACCCATTTTTGATATGTCAAAGACTCAGCCTCTTAGGCAAGCGTGGCTGGAAAATCTTCCAAATGACCTTCATTATATCTATGAACATTAGAGGTCTGGGAGCAGACCTAAAATTTTTGGCGCTAAAGAATATCTTCTACTCAGCTCAGCCAAAAATTATTTTAATTCAAGAAACCATGCACAGCGATCATGTGTCCATATCCTATTTTAGGAAAATGTATCCCTCATGGTACATGGTTGCTTCGAAGGCTAAGGGTCTATCGGGGGGGTTGGCAGTCTTGTGGGACCCTGATTGGATCAGAGCTAAAGCTTATAAATGCTTTGCAGACATTCTTATCTCAGAATCTATCAAAGGAAAAGATGGGCCCATTAATATCTTGAATACCTATGCCCCTTATACGAACAGAGTTCCTTTCTGGGAAAAAAAATTTGCTTCAGAAATTTTTTATATTGATTCACTGATGATTGCAGGTGATCTAAATGTAACACTAAGCTCAGAGGAACGATGGGGAAACTGCAGGAAGAGAGATCTGCTTGCAGATTGCATCAAGTATGAACTTCTGCACAGAAATATTGTAGATATAACTCCATCCAAAATGATGCCTATGTGGGACAATGGAAGAATAGAAGAGGCGTACATTGCTAAAAGAATTGACCGGTTCATTGTACATGTCAGCATTATTGATAGAATGGGCATGCCTTATTCGTCCATTATGAATGTATTTATATCCGACCATAGGCCAATTTATCTCAGCTAGAGGGAAAAAGGCTTCAGAAAGGGGTACCCATTTAAATTCAATAGAATATGGTTAGAAGATCCAGACTTCAATGAAGTCATAACAAAAACATGGAAGGATTTATCGGCAAAAGACAAGATTCCCCCGTTTATGGCTTTTAGAGCAAGTTGCTCGCTATGAGAAAGGTGGTCAAAGAATGGCAATTTAAAAAAAGACAAATGGACAGATTTTCTCTTCAAGAAACTCAGAGGGAACTGGACAGTATTTCAAAGGATATGGATGCAAACTCTTTTCCTTTTAGCATGAGATGTCACATAAAAGAGCGTGAAAGGAAAAAACAAAATCTTCTGAATCAGGAAGAAGTCTCTTGGAGACTCAAGAGCAGGGCAATATGGCTCAAGGAATGTGACAGGAACACTAAGTTTTTTCATAAGTATGCAAATTCAAGGTGTGAGAGAAATACCATATGGAAAATAAGTGATGGTCAGGGGGGCTATCTTTTCTCACAACAAGATATCTCAAAGGAAGCTGTGAGACATTTTAAAATCCAATATAGAAGAAGGGATGGGTGCAGGTTCCAGGATATCCTGTGGGGTATTGACCTGGCCCCACAAATGTTTGATGATGGAAAAAATGAGAGCCTGTTCAGCCCATAACCGAGGAAGAACTTCTAGGAGTAATGAAGACCTTTAAAAAGGATAAATGTCCCGGCCCGGATGGTTGGACAATAGAATTCTTTATTCGCTTCTTTGATATCATCAAACAAGATTTGCTGAGGATGATTGAAGCAACAAGAATCTCAGGCAGCATTCATTAGTTCACATCCTCCACTCAAATAGCACTTATCCCAAAAAAAGTGGAAGTGGAATCCTTTCAAGATTTTAGGCCCATCTCATTATGCAATATAACCTTCAAAATCATCACAAAAATTATTGCTCAAAGGAAGAAAGCGACTTTAGCCAGTTTTCTAACAAAGGACCAGCATGCTTTTTTAAAGGGAAGGAATATTTTGGATGCCGTGGCTAATACTCAAGAAAGCCTGTTTTCTATGCTCTCAAAAAAATCAGATGCTGCCATTTTGAAAATTGATTTACAAAAAAGCTTATGATAGCTTAGATTGGGGGTTCATTATATTTTTATTAGCAAAGATCGGCCTGAAATCAAATTCCATGAGCTGGATCATGGCATGTGTCGAGAATGTGAACTATGTTGTCATCATAAATGGGATGCCTTCTCCTTTTTTTCCAACAGAAAGGGGGCTTCATCAAGGATGCCCCCTTTCTCCTCTTCTGTTGATCCTGGCAATGAACTCTCTAAGCCTTCATATAAGCAAGGCGGTCTCTGAAAACAGGTGTAGGCCTGTCCAGATTTGTAGGAATAACTACATCTTGCACAACTTATTTGTCGACGATGTACTCATTTTTGCGATGCTCTGCAGGGTCTCGTGGAAATGCCTTCATGACATTTTGAATAGGTTCCAAAGTGCTATTGGGTTACAAATAAACAAGGCAAAATCCATCCTCTTCCACAATGACATCAATATGGAAACAGTGGAATGGATCTCTGAGTTGTTTGGAGTAGAGACAATGTTAATCAAGGACGGACTAAAATATCTGAGTTTTCAGCTAAAAGCTAAGGGTTACTCTAAATTGGATTGGCAGTGGTTAATAGATAGGTACTATAAAAAGATTTCGGCTTGGGAATACAAGAGTCTATCCTTAGCAAGAAGAATTGGTCTAACTCAAGCAGTATTAACGCAACTGTCTGTATATTGGGCACACATCTTCTTCCTCCCTGCAAGTATCATCTAGAAAATGAACAAGATAACTACAAATTTTATATGGGCTGGCAAATCAGTTCAGAGAAAATATCATCTTTCTAAAATGGAAAAGATATCTATGCCCAAGATCTTAGGAGGTTGGGGATTATTGGATTTGAGGGCATTTGGTAAAGCACTCATGTGCAAATCATTGTGGAGAGGAATTTTCGGGGAAGGGTCGTGGAGCATTACTATTAAAAAGAAATATATGAAAGGAAAAGACATGGAATACTGGTTTAGAATAGGAAGGACTGGAGCCACATATGGGTCAGCTATATGTCTCAGTTTTTGCAAAATTGAGCAATATTTTTTAAAGAATCTGAAATGGAGCTTACAATCTGGCAACAAAATCCTAATTGGAATAGACCCCATATTGAGTAGCCGGGAGAGCATATCCATCCCCGAAAGGCTTCTAATCTTTTTCCATAGAAATGGTATTTTTACGTGGGATAAGCTCATAAAAGCTTGGCAAGGCCCACTTTCTCTTTGGAAAGAGGCCATTGATCTTGGCATGCCAGAGTCTCTGGCTAGGCATTGGAACTCTGTCAAGGAAGTGCTGAGAAGCTGTGGTTTTCATCGCTCAAGACTAGGAGACCATCTAATCTAGAAAGTGCCAAAAGCAAACAATCCAATTTTATTAAAAGACATTTATTCAGATCTGATTGGATTAAAGACTATGCACTCTAGTCCAAAGTATCCACCGCTCTTCTGGAAGACAGGATGCCCTCCAAAATTAATATACTTCTCGTGCCTGGTGTTCCACAATAAAAATCTGACATGGGAAAATCTAAAGAAAAGGAATTGGCACGGGCCGAGTAGATGCACAATGTGTGAATCAGCCGAGGAATCCAATTATCATGTGTTCTTCCAATGCCAATCAACTCAACAAATTTGGCATGAATTGGCAATTCTATACAATTTCCCTCTTGTTTTATTTACTTCATCGCATGCAGCCTTTGAATGGTGGAGTGGGTAGAGAGATTCATGGAGATCTATTATTATTATTGTCCTATGGTGTGCATGTTGATGGAGGAACAACAAAATCTTCAAAGAAATAAAGAGCTCCCTCAAGACTATTTTGCAACATATCATATCCATCTATGATTCTGTGCCAATAAAGCAGCCCAAAATGAAAAGTGGCAACAGAAATGAGAAAGAAATTTATCTCTCAGGGACGCCAAGAGCGTTTTTTGATGGTGTTGAGCAGCAAAACACTTGCAGCTACGGGGTTCACATCATAATGGACGAGAATATTCAATATTTTATTTCATGGAATGGGGGAAAGGGCACAAACAGCATGGTTGAGGCGAGTGCTCTAGCAGGCCTCCTTGCTTTCTGCATCTTTTTTGATATACAGTCTATTTCAATTTTTGGTGACTCCAAAACAATGATTGATCATGTCAAGGGAATCTGCCATATTAGGAGCCCACACCTCGCAGGTTGGATGGACAGGATTATGTGTTTTTGGGGACTCATGAGAGATTGCTCCATTCAACACATTTACTGTGCTCAGAACCAGCAAGTGGATAGCCTGTCAAAGGATGGTCTTCTACTAGAAACAGGTACTTGGTCCATGAAGGTAACATGTGGCGAGAATTCTTGTTTTATCCAGGACTTCTCAATCCCTAGATCTTAACTCTCCTTTGGTTATTTCCAGGTCTTCTCTTTTTCAATCTTTCTTGATTAATCCTTGTATATGACATGATATATGGATGTTACAACAATCTTTGTTTCATCTCAGAAATATACCTGCATGTGATGCTCATATAACTTGTATTTGTTTTTTTATGTTTTTGGAACAGCTTTGATGATCTTCTTTCTTTTCATGAAGGATCTCATCCTTCAATTTTTGTTCTCAAAATCAAGATCATCTAGCTTCTAAAAGTTTGATTTTTGTACTATTTGGAACCTTTATATAGTCTCAATATAATACACTGAGGCTTTTTCATTCTAAATATATATATATATATAATTTTATTTTTAATTAAGATATATTAAAAATAAAATTTTGAGTTTTTTAAATAAATTTTACTTTTACTAAATTCATGATCGATTTAACCATTATAATTTTAAATTAAAACATGTGTAATTAATAATCAAATTCCCATCGATTCAATTTTAAGTTGAAATGTATTGAAAATAAAGTTTTGATTTTCTAAAATAAATTTCACTTCTACCAAGTCAATGGTCAATTTAACAACTAATTGTGATTTAACTTAAAATGTACTCGAGATAAAATTTCTAAGCACTCTCACTTAAAAATCTTGAAAATAGATTCGAGGCACTAAAATCGATTGAACATTTGGTTTTAAAGAAGTCTCCATTAAAAGTTTTAAAAATAGATATAATTAAACACTCTAAAAAGTTTAGAATGAAATGTTATGGTTAGCCATTGTTTTAAAAGGTATAAAGAGAGGCCGATAGAGTCATTAAATTAGAATTGTTGAATTTTTTTAGAAGAGATGTTGGTTCAAGTGAATTATTATGTAGTATAAGAGAACCCCGAGTTTAAATATAGGCTACTAAAACACTCTTATAAGCTCACACTCTTTTGAAGTTGATTATCATAAATTAACCACAACACTCAAAATAAACAGATCTAAACCAACGAATGTGACGACACAGGCGTGGCTTAAACCCTGGAACCGTCAAAATCATAGAATGTAATAATTATAAGAATTTACATCTCTTTTTAGTGTAAAATTACATTAAGTTAAAAAAAAAAAGATAAAAGTCAACACATTCACAACCTCTGGCTTTATAGCATGAAGAACATTTCAACAAATTTTAAGAATTAAATAAGGTAAGCCGTAATAATTTGAACAATGCCATGAAATGTAATGGAATGCAAACGAAAACTCGGCCTTCGGCCGTATTGTCGTATAAAGCCCTACCCTTTGCTTCTTTACAGACTTGAGCTTCCACCGCAAGAAATACGAGTAGAGCAAATTCTTCACCCTTTGCTTTCACATGATTGTCCTGTAGCAAACAGAGCTCTTTCATTTAACATCAAACATGTGAACCCAGCAGCACCAACATTGCCAGAAGGAAGATAGTAAAACGAGATATTCACAGCTCGAAATACTGAAATAAGCAGGGACGACAATAAATTTAAATCTTTTATCAGCATAAAATTATAGAATGTTGAAGAGTCGGATGGAGTAAACATGTTGACAACCTCTGGGTTTCCGAAATGTAGGGCGTTTCATGAAGTTTTTGCCAACTAAATTATGGCAAGACTGACTAAACTGGATAATGCCATGAAATAGAATTGGATGCAAAAGAAGAGTCAATCGTATTGCCCTAAATGCGCAGGACTGCAATGTAATGAATAACAAGAATCGAGTGGGGTTCATTGCGTTTCCTCCTTGTTTTGTTTTGTTTTGTTTTGTTCCTTGCTTTTTACCACTCATACAAATGTGAAAAAATCAAGCTCTAATAATGATAGCGGGCATGCACGGAGACAATGCAGTGTATTCCTTGCTTTCTACCACTCATTTGAAATTAAATTAGAAAAAATCAAGCTCTAATAATAACAGCGGGCATGCATGCACCCTAGCGCGTAAACGGAAACAATATGGGGTAAATTTATCCATTTGTAAATTTGGATACGAAGTTGGCTTTTGACAGCCTCATGCTTAAAAATCAATCATCCTTGTAATCAATCATTCTTGTAATGTGTAACAACTGCACGTAAACTCGGCAATGCCTCACACCTGATTGAATAAATTATTTTTTATTTTTAATGACAACTCATGCAAAAATGTCAATATCTTAGTAGCCCATACTCTCCAGCAACTTGCACCTCAACAACTTCATCTGGATTTCTTGGAGATTACTGGCTTGATTCTAAATAAATTTCAAAATAATTAAAAAAAAACTTATTAATATAACATTAAAATTATAACTAATAATAATTAATTAAAATTTAACTTTAAAATTTGCCCATTAAAAAAAAATACAAATTAATTACTATATATTCTTTATATAACTAATAATATAATATTAAAAATTAACTTTAAAATTTGGGAATTAAAGAAAAATACAAATTAATTACTATAAAAAAAAAACAATTAATATATATTCTCATTATAATTAAAAGGAAAATATATTCTCTTTTGGAAAAACGGCCCATTTATATATATATATATATATATATATTCATGGTTCAACATAATAAATATCATTAATATATATTATATATAAAAGAAAACAGTACTCAAAATATTTATATTAAGGTGACCTGCAATTTCCCAAGGATTTTTGTTCACGTTTATAATATGAGAACATGCATGTATATCTATATTTTATTAGAAATCCCATTTAACTTTTCGTTGACGGAGTTTCTTTAAAACACCTTTACTCAATTTCAGGTTTGGGCAACGTGACGAATAAAGATTCAGTAACGACATACACTGTTCACACCATCCAACTCTTCTAGTTCAAGGCACCAATCCACATTTAGTGATTGCAGCCTTCGGTAACTTGAAGAACCTCTCAGGCATGGTGTTGTCTGAATGCTTTAGGTTAGAGAGGCTGCCAGAGTCCCTCGGTAATTTGACAAACCTCCAAAGCATGGAGTTGTCTGATTGTGTAAGTTTGGTGAGGCTGCCAGAGTCCCTCGGTAATTTGACAAACCTCCAACAAACCCCCAATAGATGGATTTGAAGTGCAGGAGTTTAGAGAGTCTACTGATCATTTTTAACAACAATTTGAACGCATGTTGCAGGCAGCTATTCAGTTGAGGGAATTGGAGATTTTTGGTAAGCTCTACAAGATTCCAAAATCCATAGGGCACCTATTCAGTTGAGGGAGTTGGATATTTTTGGGCAGCTACCTGCAACATGCGTTCCAACTGCTGTTAAAAATGCTCGGTAGACTCTCTAAAGTCCTTCACTTCAAATCCATCTGTTGGAGGTTTGTCTGTCAAATTACCGAGGGACTCTGGCAGCCTCACCAAACTTACACAATCAGACAGCTCCATGCTTTGGAGGTTTGTCAAATTACCGAGGGACTCTGGCAGCCTCTCTAACCTGAAGCATTCAGACAGCACCAAGCCTGAGAGGTCCTTTGAGTTACCGAAGGACTCCGGCGACCTCTGCAAACTTCTGCACCCAAACAACTTGATGTGTTCGAGCTTGGTCAAGTTGCCGAAGGATTCTGACAGCCTTTCCAACTACCAGCACCAATACAGTTGCACGTGTTGAAGGTTCGTCAAGTTACCAAATGAATCTGGTAGCGCCTTCAGGTTTTCGCATCTTTCAAACCCCAAAGCCTTCGTACACCTCATGTGGCAAAATTTGGAAAGAAACATAGCTAAAGAAAATCCATTCAAGGTGGGTCAGCTGCCCTATGGATTTTGGAATCTTGCAGAGCTTACCAAAAATCTCCAACTCCCTCAACTGAATAGGTGCCTGCAACATGTGTTCAAAATACTGTTAAAAATGTTCAAGTAGATGATTGTCATCTAGGCATCTTTAACAAATGCTTCCGAGTCCAGTGGCGCAATATTAATTACCAGAAATAAACAAACTCCAAGTTACCTGCGTTCTACCTCGCCACAGTGCTTCGGATACTGTCCCATACACCTTCAAAACCCTTAAATTCTTCACTGGAATCCAGGAAGGCAGGTAAGAATATGGGCAGTCATACCAAGAAAGCTATAGGACATTTGGGGAGAGCGCCCTCCGCAAAAGGTGCTCTAAGAGATGCCCTCGAGTCTGAATAAGTTGCAAATGGGTGATACCAATACCAAGAAAATGATAACGTGTGTTTTGCAATCTATTGCGAAGCTCCATCATGCGGTTCCCGAACAGGTCTCCACTCCTTTGGCACCATGAATCCGTATCGTTATTAAGAAAGATCCTAATTCCCCGCATTTCGGTTACTCCCTGTCCATTCTCCATAACCGATAAAAAAATTTGACACTCTATACATACTTTTACAGAAAAAATTTAAAAACAATAAATGATAACACTTCACTTACAGATGGTTGTTGCAGAAAATCATGGATGTTTTCTGTTGGATGTGAAAAACGGCGGGGCAATTCACCCCGCGCGATGTCCCGTTCCAAATCGCGGAGCTGATCATGCATCTGTATACAATTAGCACTATCCACATCAACCAAACATTTTCTCTCTAGATTTTGAAACCCCAGCGAGCCTTTCAGTACTGATCGTCCCCTATTCCCATGCTGATATCCTACTTCTCTCCTATGAAAAAGCAAGAAATATCTAAAAAAATATCGTAACAAGTCGCTATAAAATCGGTAGCAGAAACCACACTTCAAATCAACAGTTGAAAGTATCTCACTTGATCTTTAAGATTTATATAAAATATCTTAAAGAGTGACATAAAAGAATGGGAAAAAGCAGTAAACATATCTTACCGTGTGCATATTTGAAAAAAACAGTGACACTTCAAATCCATGGTTGAAAGTGTCTCACTTAATCCAAAGTAAAAGTGTTGACAATTGTTAATGCATAAAAAAGCCTATCGGCCTAAAAATAAGTTTTTTGCCAAAAAGTTTCATTCGAAAAGTTATGAAAATAAGTTTTTACCTAATCATTCAGAAGTTGTGAAAATAAGTTTGATTTACCATATTCAATTTTTAAGTACATTTTTATTATATTCCTTAAATACTCTGTATCACATTTTTAAAACAATATAGATAATTAATTAATTAATCATATAATTAAATATATAGTTTTAAGTTTTTCAATAATTCTTTATATTTTATTCTATATGATATTTTAATATGTATGGATTATTTTGGATGTATTTTTGTATTTAGGTTTTATGTTACAGGGTTTCGACCATGAGTTTAAAGTTTTTTTTCTCTATTTTCGCTCATGTGGCCTCTGATATAAGCACACTTTATTTCGATTTGTCCCCTCCTCCCCTTTACTAGTTTTTTTCCCGTTGAGGTTTTGTTTTTCATTCTACCCTAGTTAATCACACATGATCTCTAATACACCACCTTTCTACCTTAAGCCAAGAAGGTGGTTATTGTATTGACCCGACTCTCAATGTTCTCTTATGGAAATGGGGTCTAAAATTTCAACCTTTTACAAACTCTTCAAAATCCAAAACAAACGACTCCGACAATATAAAATTTTACCTCAATCGGATTCTGAAATCAAAAGTTATGGCTTCTAAAATATTTATTTAACAAACTCTACCACTTCACCTTACCTTGCCACGTCGATCCCACACGACATACTACCCCATTTCCATATTGTTGCAGCAACACTAAATTACAGCCTTGTGGCATGCCACATCACCCTTTACATATGTGGCTTGTGCCATGATTTGACACATAGGGTTATACATGCATGCTACATATGGCGAATGGGTCCACCATACCCATATCATGGCACCAACCATAATATAATAAGGTTCTCATATTTAATTTAACGTGGGTCTTGGCCCCACTCAATCTAACGGAGGAGGTGTACACTACAAATCAACGAAGGAGGTGCAATTTATACCCCCCTCTCTGCCATGTCACAGGGAAGGGGTCCGCATTCTTGGTTTTGCAAGACGATTCCACCGTTTTCATCTAACGGCCTCCTTCTTCATGATGTCACACTTACAGATCCGTTGACGGAGGTTTAGTGTGAACCCCACCTGCCCTCCTTCCCCACTAACATCAAAGGGGGTGTGTGCATTTCATATGCACCATTCGAACAATGGCACATCATAGTCATTGATCTACATAATGCCTAGGGTCCCAGCCCCTAGTCCTGAATCTTGGCCCGTTGACCTCCCAACTATCTCAGTCTCTCAAATACCCATCGAGTCTTGATTTGTTGAACTCCCGACGTGGGATGACATCATTGCAATGACATGGCCTCCTCTAGGGGTGCCACGTGTCATCAATTTTTGGCTATTTGGGCCTACCAAAAGACCAAATTTGGTTATTACGTGTCATGCTTACTTGGCACCACATCATTCCCCCATGTAACTTAGGTCCCACTATGGGCTTTGGCCCTATTCTAACTTTCTTCCATGCTCTGACCTTCCTGACCTAACCAACTAACTCAATCCCCAACCTACTCAACCACAACTCATAATTGGGCGCAACTCCATGTGAACACTAGCTTTCAAGCCGACTAGCCCAACTCCTGACTACGGCCCCACCAGACTACTCAGCTTGTACTATGTTAGTCATGCTCATACTCATCCTAAGTTTGGGATTTCGATCAACTTTCATGACCCCCAAACCTAGCAGGTCCCACAGGTGAATTCATTGTATTATGTGAGCCTTTTACACTTGGAAAATGTTTAATTCTCTTGCAATTTGTTCTCAGGTTGATGCATTCTTAACTCGATTGCTAATTGAATATTGACTTGCCTTCAACGAGATTGAGGATGAATATCCAATATCTTTCAATTTCCTTTTCAACGTACTATGGCCATGGAAGCCATGAATCAACGTGTTTAAAACATCATCTAAACATCGTTTGAATACAAAAACATGTTACTCCCATGATGAATATAGAACTATGGTCGTTAACTCTTATTGGGCCTCCAACTTGTCATGATTTTGTTGATGAAACCATCCATTTTCGCATCATTCCATTCACCCATTGTCATTATTTTTAACCACATTTCTTCATAAATGCGCCAAATTCCCGCATACATGTTTACATGGTTTATTATTATTATTTTCATTATTTTTAATGAATTAAGAAGAATTTTGTATGGTTTTACTAATGACAGTTTAGCAAGTTCAAGTTGTTGCAGGTTTGTCAAATTTCCATAGCTATCTCCATGGTTGAGGTAGTAGCACCACTCTAGAAGGAAATCCAACGCTTGGAATTGATTTCTATAATCTCCAATATGGATTTGTATTGGTCAAATTCCACGTGTGGACCTCCAACATCAAATCAAGGGAAAAGCGCATCAGTTTTGACCAATCAACTTCAAACACATTTTCTGAGAAAATTAAAGCGAATGTCAAGGAAAAAAAAAAAAAAAACCCAAAAAACCAAAACGAAAACAAAAAACAAAAAACAAAACAAAAACAAAAACAAACCAAAAAACAAAAAACAAAACAAAACAAAACAAAAACAAAAAAACATGGGTTTTGTTCCGCACGAGCCCAATTAGGTTGTCACTGAACAACTTTCTCAAATTCGTTACCATTTGAGAGATTTTCAAAGTTCTTTGGAGCCTTATTTTGCAAATTACATGGATATATGGTTTTTCATTTTTTCATTTTATGCGCAGTCAACAAAAAGGCCTAAGCGAGTTGTTCTTTAGAAAATCCATGGCATAGAGATAAGTTTGATCAGATCTAGGTTGATATTTGATCCAAAAATCTATGAAATTTTATTTGATTTGATCTCATGACCAAAACTCAAGCAAGAAAATTACGAGTTTGTTAATTGTCTCAAAATTCTATAAATTGCAGTCTCTTTGATGAGAGGAGGGATAATGATGATTAGAGATGTCAAAGATGATCAGAGATATCGAGGATGATCTTAATTTGTAATTGTTGTTGCTTATCGAAGGAGAAGAACTCTATTTTTTTCATTGAATGTAATTTTTTAATATGGCACAACTCTGAATGAAATTGGTGATTTAAATCTCTTCTCTTGATCTGAGTTTTCAACACCTTGCATTCCTCAAGAGCGTCCCCTGGAGATCTGTGAGAATAGTATAGATGCTTTCCATTTCGTTCATATTCTCATGAATGGTTTGTTTTACATAGATTAATTGTTTATGCTTATCATAGATTAAAAAATCATGCTTTCCATAGATTAAATGTTTATGCTTTCTTAGATTAAAATGTTCATGGTTCCATAGATTAAAATTTGTAAGTTTTAGAACAAAATCTTCATGCTTTCATAGTGTAAAATGTCATGTTTTCTTAGATCACTAATCTTTATGTTTTTTTTAGTTTAACATTAATTTTCTTTCCAAAAGCTTAGTACTTTCATTAAAGAATCTAATTTCCTTTTGAAGTTTCCAATTCATTTCAGTTATGAATAAATATTGAAAGCTAATCTCCTAGCACATATGGTGCAATGTACTTCTCAAGCTCACGTACTCAGATTGACATATAAATGAAAGTAATTTAACAGTCAATTAAATTACCCAACAACTCTCCCATGAAACACACTGAGAACATGCCTCTAAGTGGACTTCTCAAAGTCACAAGGAATTCAACTAGCTTCCCAACCACAACATAGTTGCATTTCTTTCCATGCAACATAACTCGCATGCACAGAGCGAAGAATGGAATTAATAGCAATACATGCTAGCAAAACATATTCGTCAATTCAGGGAAATAAAATAGCAATACATGCTAGAAAAACATATTCATCAATTCAGGGAAATAAACACAAATATTCACCATCTCCTCATGACTGAGATTCAATTCTCAAACATATGCAAAAATTCAATCACTCCTCATAAATATATATAGGTAATTGACATCCCTCATCCACACAAGAAACACATTCCTCATTAACAACATAAGCATGCAACCAGTACGATAAACTTGTACATATCATTCAAATATAAGAAGCATAAGTAAATACTTATCTTATGCAGCCAAATAAACTAACAACTGAGATCGGGACTTCAACTCTCCACCCAACCTTAGACGAGTTGCAGTTAATATTTCTTACAGTTGTCACCCTCGATAAAAATTCCAGTGCTTGAGGAGGATTGCTTAGAGGGGTAAAATTAACACCTCAACTAAAATTGGGTCTTCAAAGGCTACACAAACCTTTACCCACGAGCTATTCAAAAATAAAATGCAATCATCAGGGAACCACTCCCTAGGCCTTCTCAACAGCTTTTAGTTGTTACACCTTTGAGCTTTTATTTCAGTCAATATCAATTTAGAGGTTATTTACAACACAGGAAGTCATAGGTTAATCACCAAGAGAAGAATTCCTTTAAAGCATGGGAAGGTTCATCAACAAACAAGCTACCATGGGATTATGGAGATAACCCTTATAGGTATTTCTTCAATGAGTGCAAGCACTAGTTTTCCCATCCCAAAGCCACACCTAGGGTTTCATTAGCCACACAAGTGCTTGAGTGTCTCTACCTCCTGGAAAGCAACTTCATTAGTTCGCAAACTTCCTAGTGGGTTCATTAGTCCTTAGGAAATCCACTCTTAGTTGTTTCCTCAACCTCAAGGAAAGCCACTGCTCTATAAGCTCTTTTATCTTAGCTAGCAAGCCACTCATAGTGGTTTCATATTCTACGTTGCTATAGAGCAAACTCTCTCTATCATAGCAAATTTCTCTCCATTTTCTTTTCACCATCCTTTCCTTAAATAATTATCTTCCATGTTTTCTAATTCCATTGTTTTCCCCTTATGGTTGCATGTAGTCATGGCTTTTCTCGATGTGTGGATATACTTACCTCTTTTTTTTGTGCAGAGGCAATGCTCCCTTCATTAATTCCTCCCATTAAAAGGCTACATCCATCGTTTCTAGATTTCGTGGGCACATGCTTTTCATTACCTTTGTTTTCCAGTGCAGCCATACTTAATTTAATTTTGATTCTCTCTCTACATATTTTTCCAGAGAATTACCGATGGTTCCCAGCCATTTCTTTTTTGACTGAATTTATTGTGCCACGTGTTCATTTGAAGCACATAGTCCAATATTAATATCAACTAGGTTTCCTCAAGCAAATTTTCCTTTTCCAAACTCTGGAACTAGTGCTCAATTTCTCAGTGATTTTTAATTTAACAAAATAGAGATATTTTTTACAATAAGAGGAAATTTTCCAGGGTTGTCACAAACCCCTCCCTTTTGGAGGAACATTGTCCTCAGTGTAATATAATTGAACATAAAACAAAACAGGGTTTAATCCAAAAAACAAAATATATCTAGAGCTTTATATACACATCCTTGTACAATTGTATTTATGTTTGCTTTATTCAGCAAACAAAAAGGGATATGCTGCCCGCATCTGATCGACAATTTCCCATGTCGCTTCCTTGGGCCCAAAGTGCCTCCACTTCACTTTGATTTTTTCTATTACTCTATTCTGGAGAGTGAGTTGCCTTTGGTCTAAGATGCGTAGAGGTTCTAGCTGGAATTCTTCCTTTGGTTCTACCTATAGCACATACCAATCAATCACATGATTAGTATCATGTACATATATTTTAAGCAATGAAACATGGAAAACATCATGAACTTTTACTCAGGTGGAGGAAAGGCCAGTCTATAGGCTGTTGGCCCTATTATTTCAAGCACTTTAAATGGCCCACAAAATTGTGGTGACACCTTTGCACATGACTCAATTTTCAAGGAGCTTTTCTTGGGCCTAACTTGCAAGTATACATGCTCCCAACTTCAACCACTTTATGTATTCTATGTTGATATGAATATCACTTTTGTCTATCTTGTTCCACCTTTAAATTCCTTCTAATAGTTTATGTTTCCTTCTCCAGTTCTTTTAAGATCTTAGGCACAATGAGGATCCTATTCACTGGATCATTCTAGTTGATAAGAGTATTGCAGTTCCTCCCATAGGGAGCTCTGAATGGGTTCATTTTCAATGATTCTTGGTTACCATTATTATAAGAAAACTTCACAAGTGGAAGGTATTCCTCCCACTTCCTTGGTTGGTGCATTTTATACATCCTAAGCATGTCTTCTAATATTCTATTTGTCCTCTTTTTCTACCCATCCATTTGTGGATGGTATGTTGTGTTAAATGTCAACTTTGTCCCTAGGTCGGGAATTAGCTCTTTCCAAAATTTTAAAGTAAATTTGGCTTCTCTATCTAAGACAATCTTTTGGGTACTCCATACAACCTCACACCTTATTTTATGAAAACTTATTCCACCTCCCTTGTTGTGTAAGTGGACTTTATGGCCACAAAGTCAGCCACCTTACTCAATTTGTCAATCACCCCCATAATTGCATTCTTTTGCTTGGAAGTCCTTAGAAAACCTGTTATAAAGTCCATGGAAATTACCTCCCACTTCCATTCTAGAACGGGAATAGGCTATAGTAATCGAGTTGGGTGCTTGCACTTAGCCTTAACTTGCTGGAATTCTATGCATTTAGAAATAAAATCGACCACTTCTTTCTTTAGATCAAGCTAGTAATAAAACTTTTTGATGGTTTCCAGTGTCTTTTGATAGCCTAGGTGGCTAGAATATGGATTTGCATGGAATTATTTTGATAACAGATTCTTCATATTTCTCTCGTTCGGTACATATATTCTATTTCTAAATCTTACCAGTCCATCTTTAGAGAGTGTGAAATCGTTGTCTTGCACCCCTCCTGATTCTTGTTGCAATTTTTCCTTCAATTATTGATATGTTTTGTCTAATTGTCTATCTACTTCAATCCTTTCCTTGAGATTACACCCATATAAATTACGGTTGATATATGGCACATATGCACCTTTCTATTGAGTGCATCAGCCACTCGGTTCTCTTTACACTTAATGTACTTAATCTTTAACTTGAACTCATTGATTATGGTCATACATATAGCTTTCCTAGCATTTAGTTTAGGCTAGTCAAACAAATACTTAAGCCCTCCATGATCAATCATTAAAATGAATATCTTTTCAAGGAGGTAATGCCTCCACATATGTAATGCATGAATGATGGCAGCCAACTCTAGGTCATGAGTTACATAGTTTTTCTCATGTTCATTTAGTTTTCTCAATTCATAGCACACCACTTGAACCTCTTGCATCAAGAATCCACTAAGTCCTTCTTTACAGGAATCTATACAAACCATAAAAACTTTTTTTGGGTCCGTTATTCTTAGTATTGGTGCATTAGTGAGAAATTGCTCCAGATGATCAAAGCTTGCAACGTGTTTAGTTATCCATTCAAACTTCTTCCCCTTATTTTGTAATGTAGTGGTTAGATAACTAATATTGGAGAATTTCTTAATGAACCTTCTATAATAGCCTGTCAGCACCATAAAAGATCTAATTTCAAACACATTCTTTGGTGTTGGCCACTCCATGATGGCCTTAACCTTCTCTAGGTCAATGACTACCCCCTCCTTTGAGACAATGTGTCCAAAATAATGGACTTTTGACTAGAAGAAGTCACATTTACTAAGCTTTGCATATAAATTATGCTCTCTTAGAAACTAGAACACTACTCATAATTGCTCCTCATGATCTTCCTTGGTCTTTGAATAGACCAATATATCATCAACAAAGACCACTACAAACTTATCCAAATAAGTACGTAGCACGTTATTCTTCAAGCACATAAAAGTTGTAGGGGCATTAGTAAGCCCAAAGGGCACTACCACAAACTCATAATGTCCACACCTCGACCTAAAAAGTGTCTTATGGATGCCTTCATCATTAATGTGCACTTAATGATATCCTAATCTCAAATAAATCTTGGATAAGATTGTTTCTTCTCGCAACTGATTAAATAGATCATCAATTATTGGCAAGGGATACATGTTCTTAATGGTTACCTTATTCAGTTGTATATAATGAATGCACAACTTGAGTGTTCCATCCTTCTTCTTCATGAATAAGGCTCCTGCTCCCCATGGTGACACACTTGGCCTTATGTAACATTTTTCCAACATCTCCTTGAGTTGTAGCTTCAATTCAATTAATTCAGGTGTACACATTCTATATGGAGCCTTGGATGTTGGAGCTAGCCCTAAGAGTAGTTCAATAAAAAAATCCACTTCTCTATGGGAAGGCAAACTGAGAAATTTTTTTGGAAATATATCTTGAAATTGTTTCAAGATTGGATGCTCTAACAAACTATTATTGTTGCAATTTCTCGAACTACTATTGGTTTGAAACATGAATAGTATGCATCCCTTTCAGAAACTCCTCTTGGCATGCACAACGATGATTAGCCTTACTAATATGGGCTTAATTTTCCCTTCAATAGTCTTTGTTCCTCGATCTCATCAAGGAATTATATCCATTTTTCATAATAGTCCACTTAGCTGCGATGTAAGAACAACCCAATCCATTCCCAACAGCGCATCGTGTTCCCCTAGAGGCATTATGTTAAGATAGGCAGTCATTGGTATGCCACTCATCTCTAATGGGAATGCTCTTACACAATGCTCCATTTTCCTTTTCATTTTTGTGACCAATTGGACCAACCACAATTCGTCATGCGCTTCTTTGGCCTATTGACATTGTTCAACAATTGTTGGGCTAATATAACTATAATTTGATCTTGGGTCAATTAATATAGAGACATTTTGATCGTAAATCATGTCTTCCATCTTGATTATGGATGCATGGTGGTCAAATTGTCTGTTATCAAACGTTGTGTAGATTTTGAGCACACTTTGGGCCACCTCCTGAACTGTCTTGTCCTCCCGTACATTATAGAGTTTTGATCCATCACTTTTATGCTATGGGAAATACTTTCTCATGTGATTCTCCCTACAAGTCCAACATTTATATGGTCCTCCAACATAGCTTTTGGCCTCTTGGTCAATTCAGCCTTTATTAAAATAGTTATGTTTTTGTTGGGGTTGGCCTTGGTTGGTTGGAGTTGCACTTTCCCTTTTATTTGTATCCTGGAGCCTCCACTCCTTATTATGCCCATTTTATATGTGTTTAAGACCATCTCTCACCTTCCAATCACTCTTGAACTTTGTCCTACACCTAGATTGCTCGTAACAGTGCTTTATCTTTTTGACAGCATCCTCTAGGGTTTGTGGCTCATCAAATTCGATTATGTCTTTAAATGATTGTGGTAGCCCAGTAATAACCCTTTGAACTTTTTCCTTTTCCTTCTTGAGGAAAGGCACATACCATAGCACCTCCAGGAATTGAGTGATATAATCTTCAACAGCCATCTACCCCATTTTGAGTTCATAGAACTCCTTGGCTCTGTTGTGAAAATACCTTTCAGATACGTATTTGTCTCTAAAGTATTCCTTAAATTATTTCCATGAAAACTCCTCTTCTTTTATGCCTTTCACATTCTATAAATCTTCCCACCGTATGTTAGCCTTTCGTTTCAGGCTAAAGGTAGCCACCTTTGCTTTCATATTCCTAGAGTAGTCATGAACTCTAAAGAACTTTTTCATCCCAAGCAGGCATGCTTTAACATTTTCTCCTTTCTTCACCTCACCATCAAATTTAGTGGTTTTGTCCTTCTTGAATTAATTTGGTACATACTCCTTCCTTTTCTCTTGTGATGATGATGGTGATGATGATGATGGTGTCTATGACCATTACTAGATCGTTGTTGTAACACCCTCCTCCCACATTTACCCAAGTTAACTGGTCCATTGGCGTAAACATGCAACGAGAGGCTAATACGATCTGATTCAACACCTCATGTACAGTTAAGGAAGTGGAACTGAGACAACATAACCAATCTGACCTTTTCCACATGTCACAGAACCTACAGAAGCTAACCAACCCTTCCAAGTGATCAACCCCTGAGACAACTTGACATGTCACTGCCCTAGAGCCTCAGTCACTCCAACGACATGGGAATGCATGTGAATGGGGCCCTTTGGTCACTCTCAAAGCAAGGGCATGTGAGCAACTGGGGTATTTTTCATCTAGTTTAGAGCCAACGACCCCGAATTTTGTGCCACTTTTTCAGGGCCAAGTCTCAGGCCACTGCCCAGAAATTCATGGAACTTCCTGAAATGAAAAGTAACATCAAAACAATGATACAAATGCAAATACTTGAAGAATGACTTGATTGGACCCCTACTAGCCATGACAGGAATTTCATCAAACATGTCATAAATATGCATGCTACAAGTCATAACAACATATCTGAGCATATGGATCTCATACTTATCTGAGAATCTCTAAGAAAAATTGGTTCCTTATCACTTAGTTTCATTATCGTCTATTAGGTCATATATTCATTGTCCATTCATTTACAAATTAAAACATGATGAGATCCATACATCATCATTATCATAAAACATGCTCATAACCAACATATAACCAACAGAAATGGCAAGGATATAACAACCATAAAAAACACATATAAACAAGTATATTTACCCATCAAATACAAGAGGAAAGAAGCTCTTATTAACATATGCAAAATGCAACTAGGTTTGTGACTTCCATGAACCACCCGACCATAGACAGGTTGAACCAAATCTCTTTTCCATCCAGTAACCCCCGTGCCATATTCCAAGCATGAATGTGGGATCTCATGGAACACATATAGTAAAACCAAACCAAATCTTCCAGAGGCCAAACCACCTTAACCCTCAACCAGTGATTCCACCTCATAGTCGAACATCACTAACCATCACCGGATTGGTCTCTACCCAATATTTTCAGGGCTCCAGAGCGTTTGTTCCAACCAGGGTTCCAGGACTAGTAACTCAACCCAAAGTTGTCGTCGGGCTTCAAGAGTGTTTCTCCAACTAGGGCTTCCAGGACTAGTAACTCAACCTAGCAAGAGCTTTTAGAGAATTTTTCCAACCAAGGCTTCCAATACTAGTAATTCAACCCACGTTGTTATAGGGCTTCCAGAGCGTTTGTCCAACCAAGCCTTCTAGGAACTAGTAAATAAACCCACAGCCAAAGGAACATGAGAACCAACTAGAAAATAAAAGGAAAGCAACCGACAACACCATGGCTATCCAGGAAATGGAAAGGAGAAGAAATCCATCGTCAATCCAGGCATTCCTCCATGCCAATGACAGATCATAACCAAGAAACCACATGTATATGTCATGCATGCCAAAACTAGCAAGGAAACCATACATGCAACTTAGTACCTACACGAAAAACCCATTGTAGTTTTTGATCCTAATGTCCTCTTGTGCTTCCCTACTCTTGCTTTTCCTTCTTGCTCCAAAACTCCAAGTATTCCACACTCCTCCAAGAGTGCTCGAAGAAAATTCTTTGTCCAAGAGTATGAGAGAGAGAGAATAGAGAGAGCTCCAAAACTAAACTAAAAAAAAGTCTGCAAACTGATCCTCAAAAGCCTTTTTATTAATGAGGCCTCTATTTTCTTCAATTTTCCATTATTTTCCTTCATTTTCCTCCTCACATGAAACCTATGACTTTTCACCTTCCTTCTCTCCTAATTTCGATTATTTTCATAAATAAAATGCCAATTAATGCCTCATGACTCTCCAAAACCTTTGTCATTGCTTTTGCCAATTTCCATAATCGTTGATTAATCATAAGTGATCCCCGTAACTATGTTTTTTCCCAACATTCAACTTGGAATACATGTCCCCTCACCATGGTATTATTTTTCCTTTATTAACTTTGTTACATGGAATTTTCACCAGGGTTGTTACAGTTGCCTATGGTGGTTTGTCCTCTTTTCTTGGGTATCCAATTGAGTAAACCCTCTTATGGCGTCCTCACTTGATAACCTATTATTTTCTTATATTTGCTTTCGTCTACTTCGTTACTCTTTTCTTCTTGTTCTATGGAACTATGCCTGCCTCTATGGTTAGCTCCTAACTCATACTGCTTTTGCCTCTATAAGCCTAAGAGGCTTTGCAATATGGTTGCATTCACTTTTTCTTGCCTCTCATGTGCTCTGAAAAGATTTTCATTGTCAACCTTGCAGCTCCTTATTTCATCCGTTAAGCTTTTGGTTGTATCCATCCAGTCAGGAGAGCCTACCTCTCTTCTCTGATCAATTCTCCTTTCCTCTTCATGAGCATGTTGTGACCAGTTAGAACTATACTGCACCATTTTGGTCCTCATTTATCTTGGATCTTATTTTCTTGTTATGTGTTGGCATACACACATGTAATTGTTAGATTAAAAAAAATCAGATATATAACCAAATCATCTCCTTGGCTTGTTATTAAGAGTTTGTTGGTGTAAGGCTAGGTGAAACAATACACTTCAAGTTAGTACATTAATATTAATAGAAGCATATCAAATCATTAGTACGATGCTATATGCATATATCATAATGAAAATGCATCAATAAAATAAATCATCACCACAATCAATTTCTAAAATTTATCGCACTGCTCAAAGGCCTCATTTGATCTCCAAAGGTCCATTGTTGAACCTTTTCTCTTATACCACTCTGTAACACACCCGCTTTCCACCCTGACCCAAGGAAGTGATTACTGTGTTGACCCAACTCCCAATTATTTTTTGTGGAAATGGGGTCTAAGATTTTGACATTTTTTGAACTCTTCAAAACCCAAAACAAACAACACCATCGTGTTTGCCTCATTGAGATGATTCTAGTGGTATAAAATTTTACCTCAATTGGGTTCCAGAATCAAAAGTTATGGCTTCTCAAAAATTTATTTAGCAAACTTTGCCACCTCACCTTACCCTGCCACATGGACCCCATGTGGCATAATTCCCCATTTCCATATTATTGTAGTGGCCTTAAATTACAACCTTGTGGTATGCCATTATTGCATGCCACACCAACCTTTACCCATGTGGCTTGTGCCACAATTTGATGTTATCCAGGCAATCCCTTCTATGGATAGAAGCGATCCCTCTAGCCCAATGTGTGGGTCTAGTAACAACCGTGACAAAACAAGAAAACTTCCCTAACCTAAATCAGAATGACAAATGAGAAGGGGAGATGGCATACCTCTCTCTTATGCACTCAACCTTTGATGATGATCCTGATCCCTTAGCTCCCAGGCTCGTTCCTCCCTATTCCTTGCGTCCAAATACCTGCAAGAGAGATCAAAAGACAACAACAAGAGAGATCATAGCATATGCATTCCAATATAATTTATACAACAAATCAAGGAGTATTGTACTAATAAAACCATCATATTAAAGCTTATGGGAAGTAAAACATGCTTTGTATTAATGATTAAATCAAAGATACAAAGCATGGTTCCAAGTCCAAGCCAAACTTAACAAGCATGTTTTACTTCCCAAAGGACTTGGAACCAGTTTTTATGGGAAGTAAAACATGCTTTGTATTAATGATTAAATCAAAGAGGACTTGAAACCAGTGCCTTGATGTTGAAGGCCTCCTTTAGGATGGTTCCAAGTCCAAACCAAACTTAACAAGATCCCCATTCCTCTCTCAACAAAATGGCAACATCCAAGCACAATTGAGTAGAAGAATGGCAACCAGCAATGACCAACCCATTGAGGAAAGTGAAGAACAAATTTATAGTGAGGGAGAGGGAGTTAGAGATCCCAAAGGTGAGATCCCTAAAGGTAGGATTAAGGGCTCTAAATGGGAGTAGTCGACCATATCTTCATCTAAAAACTACCATCTCATCGTTCTTGAGGCTTCTAGTAAGAGAAGCTTTTGCTCCATTTTTGTAGAAACTACCTGAAGAGGACCAGTGCGGATTTTCCTATCAAAAGTCACGCTGCTAGCGCTAGTCACTAGTCAGACAAAAGGTTACCAGCATGGATTTACCTACTAGAGGTAGTGTTGGTCTTGCAAATTAGGACTCTTCACAAGTTTTTCTATAATTTCTTCAAGACATTAGTTCTCCATCTCTTTAGGGATTTGTTGAGCATATAATTCATGGTGAATGAGTTCACACAGCTTTTGTTAGTTTACGACATTTGTGAGGGAAGTGGCACAAAGGACGACACTTCAGATACAGAGTTGGGAATGTGATAAAATATTGTGTAATAGATGCCCCCTAAAGCATGGAAGCAGAATAGGAAGTGATCCGAAATGGATCCTTGACAATTATCAGAGTTTCTATCATTGTTTCAAATTATGTCAGACTCCAAAATCTTGTGAACAACGAGCTATCAGGAAGGATCTCTAGACAGTGGCAGTTGTAGCCAACACGGAACAACGAGGACCCTCGGTCAAAGCGCACTGACCATTGGCCCATGGACATTGCGCAGTGGCACAAACTAGCAAATAGGGAGTCCAGATCAGAAAACAGAGGCTGTTTTTGATATGCGATTAGTGCAAATCACATATCGCAGGATAGAAACCTCAAAGAAGGAAAAGCCCTAGCACCTGGTCATGTGAAAAATAGGAAAAATTGTGCGGAAATACCCAAACTGTTAGAAAGCGGGTCCTACGCCCAAAACCGGTGGGATATCACAAGAAATTTAAGCGATAAGCGAGTTTGACAAGGGACCACGTGATGCCATATATTGAATGACGTGTGTCCAACAGATGAGAGAGAAAACCGCTCTCATCGCATGGTAACGGTCGAGTAGCTCACCCGTGCGATAAAAGCGATGACCGTAGGATCTGGAGGCCCCATATCAATGATGGAGAATCCACTTGATGGAGGACCAGATTCGACAGAAGAATAGGCTGAGGCATATGAAATTTGGGGTCCAACATGACCATTGAGCTGGTGGATGAATCATTTCACAAAATAAACGAAATAACAACCGTTCGAGGAAAAGCTGGCGCCCAGTTCATAAGGAGACAAGTGGGCACCTCTATGTGAAACGTTACACAATGGCGATGACACAGAAGCAGGGAATTCCAGTAGATGGAGGCAGGTGATTCGAAGAGCTGGAAGAGGAAGCGAACAGTGAAGGGACAGATTTGCTTTACGCCACGAATAGATAGAGAACAGAGAGGAGACAGAATAGAGAGTGAAGCAAGAAGCAAAGAACAGAGAAGTCGAGCTAACCTGTAGAGCTAAGGCAGCATCGAGCAGACAGAACTTAGAAGGCTTGAGAGGTTCAAGCAATCCCTGTGAGGATATCTATCGGGAACTGAGTACCAAATTGGACTCATCCCATTAAGACCGGTTGAGGTCGAGACTTGGTAAGGGGGAGTTTGTGTACTCTAGTGGCTTGGGGAATCCAAGTACCACCATACTAAGCATCATCTGTTACAGGAGACTCAAATTGAGCTCCTCATTTTAAAAACTCTGGTTAAAGGCACAATAAAAAAAATGCCACCACTGAAAGCTAGACTAGGAGACGTAGCCCAGGAGGATTGGGTGAACTCCTTATTAAATTGTTGTGTTTTTGCATTTGCTTGTTGTGTTTCTCTTATTGCTTTCCAATGCTTGTGTATTTCGCAATCTTATCAATCCATTGCTTAAAATAACATAGGCATATCCCAGCACATGAGTCTGTAATACCTACATTAATTAACTGAGATCATATATACTTGATTTTCAGATCAAGTGGTATCAGAGCTATAGGTTGTTAAGGTTAGACAAGCTTGTGCTGGATTTAGTTGTTGAATGCTAACTAGATCAAAGCTCAAATTAGGAAAAGGAGAGTTGGTCGAAACTAATCCTAAAATTGGAAGAGCCTATCCTCAGAAGGCAATGTCGAAGGAAGGTTTTGTAGGATCAGACCCTCAATTTATAGATAGTTTCCTAGCCATAAGGTCCATGGTAGAGGAAATGTATAAGGACTTTAGAAAACATAAAGATGAGGATTCATCAGGGTCCAAACAAGATAAAGGAGAAGAAGAGTTTCTCCTCCATGACCACTCAAAAGGCAAAGAGAAAGAAGAAATCTTTCTCACACCTCCTAATAGCCCTAAACATAAAAAGAAGACATCTTTGATTAAACTAGATGTTAAATTTGATTTACCAATATATGATGGAGAGTTGAATGCAGAAAAGTTGGACAATTGGATTAGACAAATTGATGTTTATTGCAGAGTGCAGAGTATCGATTCAGACAAGAGCAAGATTCAACTGGCCAACCTACGCCTTGGAGGCACTGCCTTGGTTTGGTGGGAAGGCAGGACCCAAGCTGACATGAAGAGACATGGTAAGACTCTTTCTGTATGGAGTGAATTTGTTTTTGCAATCAAAAAGTAGCTCTATCCACTGGCCTACATGCAGCAAGCCATGATGAGCTAGCAAACTCTTCGACAATTGAAAGGGCAAAGTGTACAAGGTTACACCCAAGAATTTAGGAAGAGAGCTTTGATTCTAGGAATCTCATTAGACTCACCTGAGACTCTGTTGAAGTACATCGGTGGTCTACATAGCTACATGAGGCACACTATCCTCATGTTTAATCCCACTAGTATACATGAGGTATATTTTCAAGCTACACATCTAGAAGTTAGAGGAAAGAATGGAAACCCAAAAGTTTTGGGATCATCCCAACCCACTGCAAGCAAGAATAAGGAGAAAAGAAAATAGAAATGGAAAGCAAGGAAGGCCAACACTGCACAGAAAAGCAAGTCTTCATGCACTCACTGTAAGAAGGATGGGCATGATGATGAGCACTGTTGGATTCTGCATCCGGAGTTGAGACCTAAGAAGTTCGAGGGAAAGAAGAAGAAGATTGCTGCAGCTATTCAGAAAGATTTGGGGTTGGACTCAGGAGATGAAACACCCATTGCAGCTATTGGTCTAAAACATAAGAATTCTGAAGCATCTACTAGTAATTTTGCACAATCTACTATTGATGAAGAAAATGAGAGAAAAAGACACGAGCTTTTCCATATTCGAGTTATTTCTAAACATCAATAGATTGATACTTTGTTTGATAGTGGCTCACAAGTAAATTTAATTTCTGAAGTGATTTGTAAAGAAGTTGGGATTACTAACCACACCTCACAAGAAACCATACCCATTAGGATGGTTAAGTGATAAAGCACAACTATAAGTGACTAGACAATGCAAACTCAAGTATTATTTTGGGTCAACATTTGTAGATGAGGTTGAGTTAGACATAATTCCTTTGGATATATGTGGAATTGCTTTAGGAAGTCCTTACTTGTATGACAGAAAAGCTATTTTCTATAGAGCTGAGAACAAGTATCTACTCATTAAAGATGGAATCGAATACTTTATAAGAACTCATAAGCTCAAGAATAATTATACTCTCATAAACTCAGAGCAGATGAAACGAATTATAAATTCATACAAACAATTTTTACTGATGCTTGTAAAGGAAAAGAAACCTGATAAAACCAATGCATTTGAGGGTTGTGATGCTAAATAGCAAGCTGATTTAGAAAAAGTTGTTTCAAAGTATGATATCTTGTTTCAAGAACCTAAAGGTCTGCCACCCAAAAAGGAAATAGTGCATGATATTATTTTGCAGCAATATGCTCCATTGCCTAACATTGGAATGTACAGGTTGTCCACTTTATAGAACGCAGAAATCAAGAAGCAGGTGCAAGAGTTGCTCGAGAAGGGGTTCATCAGAACTAGCACATCACCATGTGGGTCACCAATCGTTTTGGTGAGAAAGAAAGATGGCTTGTGGAGAATGTGCATTGATTACCGAGCACTGAATAAGATAACAATTAAAAATCGTTATGCCCTTCCTCGCATAGATGATCTTTTAGATCAATTGAAAGAAGTTGTTTATTTTTCCAAGCTAGACTTGCATAATGGATATCACCAGGTTAGAGTGGCAGAACAAGATGCATGGAAGACTGCTTTCAAGACAAAGTAGGGATTGTATAAGTGGCTATTATGCCTTTTGGCTTAACTAATGCTCCTGCTACTTTCATGAGATTAATGAATGATGTACTCATACCTTTTCTTAATGATTTTGTTATTGTGTATCTGGATGACATTCTGATATTTAGCAAAACATGAGAAGAACATTTAAAGCATGTTAAGCAGACATTAGATGTTTTGAAAAGAGAAAAACTTTATGTTAAACTCTCAAAATGTGAATTTGGCAAAACATCTCTGATTTATTTGGGACACATAGTAGGGGGTGGTGAATTGAAGATAGATCCCTCTAAAGTGGCAGTCATTGTGAATTGGCCTAAACCCAAATCTGCTACAGAAGCTAGAAGCTTCTTAGGAGTAGCACAATATTGGAGAAATTTCATTTCTAACTTTTCCTTAATTGCAGCTCCCTTACATGCTTTAACAGGATTGAACAAGGTGTTTCAGTGGGGAGGCAAACAGCAGAAAGCCTTCAACACCTTGAAAGAAAACATTAGTACAGCACCGGCACTAGCACTGCCAGATCTTCAAAGATCGTTTGAGATCCAAATGGATTCCAGTGACTATGCCATGGGAGCAGTGTTGATACAGCACGGTAAGCCCATATGTTATCATTCTGAGACATTTAATTCTGCAGTAGTTAACTATCCCACATATGATAAAGAATTGTATGCATTAGTACAGAGTGTGAAAAAGTAGAAACATTACTTAATGGGCAAAGAAACAATTATACATACTGATCATCAACCACTTCAATATCTACACTCCCAAACTAAGTTGCAGCAATGAAGACGCTATAGATGGATGGGTTTTGTACAACAATTTCATCTAGTCATCAGATATAAAAAGGGCATACACAATAAAGTTGCAGATATGTTATCTAGACCCATTATAAATGCATCTACTATACTTAAGCATAATTTTGTGTTACATGAGAGCTACATTGAACAATATGCTCAAGATATAGACTTTAAAGATGTATATGCAACTTTAAGTCGAGGAAAACGAGTAGAAGAATTGGATTATCATATTAAGGACCGACTCCTATGTCATTGTGGGAAGCTATGCATTCCATAAACTGAAAGGGTAAATATAATTCGAGAAGCACACACTTCTCTAATATCATGTCACTTTGGGGTAAGTAAAATAGTTGCACAACTGCAAAGATTTTGTTATTGGCCAAAAATGAACGAGACAGTTTCTAGATATGTAAGAGGGTGTACTATGTGTGCTAAGAGTAAGCCCAGCAATAGAAAACTAGGCTTGTACACTCCATTACCAATTCCTTCTCGTCCTTGGGAAAGTGTTTCTATGGACTTTTTTGGAGGACTGCCTAAATCTAGGAAAGGTCATGATTATCTATATGTTGGTGTGGATAGGTTCAGCAAAATGTGTTTTTCAATACCTTGTAATAAATAGGTTACAGCTGAACAAACTGCAAAACTGTTCTTTTAACATGTATGGGTTCATTTTGGATTACCCACTTCCATTATATCTTATCGAGACACCCGATTTGTGGGAAATTTTCGGTCAAGTCTGTGGGAATTGATGGACACCAAACTGAAGAAAGCACAACTTTCCATCCACAAACCGATGGCCAGACAAAAGTAGTCAATAAGACAGTGATCCAGTTACTCAGGGGATATTGCAGTAAGCATCCTAAGCTTTGGGATGAACATTTGTGTTATGTGAAACATGCTTACAATCGAGCCAAACATTCTTCTACACAAAGATCTCCTTTTGAGACCTTTTTTGGTTTCACACCAAGGTCTCCCTTGGATTTTGTCTTTTGCAAGGACACAATAGTTGAGGGACACAATGATGTGGACAAGGCAACTAGGTTCATTGAACAGATCCAAGAGATCCATCAGGTAGTATAGGAATAGTTGGAAAAGAGCCAGGCCAAATACAAGGCAAGGCATGACAAGCGTCGGATGGAGCATAGTTTCCAAGTTGGTGATCAAGTCTGGCTGTATATCAACAAGGACAGGATGCAAGGTGAAGGTAAAAAGGTGAAACCAATAAGGTATGGACCTTTCAGGATCCTTAAGAAAATTGGTGAGAATGCTTTTCGCCTTGATTTTCCAACTTATATGTACATCTACTCAGTCATCAACGTAGATAGCTTGAGACTATCTGAAGCTTTGTTAATTGAAGATCCTGAAGAACAGAGTCAACTGCCTTCTATTGATGGCCCGCTACCTGAATATCTTAATGAATTGCAGGAAGACATAGTTCTGGACAGGAAGGTGAGAACGATGTGCAAGGGATATGTTGAGTACCTCAAAATTGGGCTCAGGGGTTCAAAGCCAAGCAGTGAAAAACGGATAGAGATTGGACAGGTGATAAAGTTGTATCCTCACTTAGCCGATGCTTGAGAACCAACTTTTGGTCCAAAAGCTTTTTCAGTGGGAAGGTTGTGATTCGAATTGGATCCTTGACAATTATCAGAGTTTCTATGACTGTTTCAAATTATATCAGACTCCAAAATCTTATGAACAACGAGCTATCAGGAAGGACCTCTGGACAGTGGCAGTTGTAGCCAGCATGAAACAACGAGGACCCTCGGTCAAAGCGCACTGATCGTTGGCCCATGGAGACCGCGTAGTGGCACAAACTAGCGAATAGGGAGTCCAGATCAGAAAACAAAGGCCATTTCTGATACGCGATATCGCGTATCGTAGGATAAAAACCTCAGAGAAGGAAAAGCACCGTCACCTGGTCATGTGAAAAATAGGGAAAACCGTGCGGAAATACCCAAATCATCAAAAGGCTAGTCCCGCACCCAAAATTGGCGGGATATCGCAAGCACTTTAAGTGGTAAGCGGGTTTGGCAGGGGACTGCGCGATGCCATACATTGAATGACGTGTGTCTGGGGGATGAGAGAGAAAACCGCTCTCATCTTAGGGTAGCGGTCGAGCAGCTCACTTATGCGATAAAAAAGTGATGAACGTAGGATCTGGAGGCCCCAGATCAACGGCGGAGAATCCACCCAATGGAGGACCGGATTCAGCAGAAGAATAGGCTGAGGCATATGAAATTTGGGGTCCGACATGACCGCTAAGCTGGTGGATGAATCATTTCACAGAATAACCAAAATAATGATTGTTCGAGGAAAAGTTGGCGCGTAGTTCATAAGGAGACAAGTGGCCACCTCTCTGTGAAACGTTACACAGTGGCGATGACACAGAAGCAGGGAATTCCAGCAGATGGAGGTAGGAGATCCGAAGAGCCGGAAGAGGAAGTGAACAGTTAAGGGATAGGTTGGCTTTAAGCCACGAACAGATAGAGAATAGAGAGGAGACAAAATAGAGAGTGAAGCAAGAAGCAGAGAACAATGAAGTCGAGCTAACCTGTAGAGCTAAGGCAGCATCGAGCAGACAAAATCGAGAAGGCTTGAGAGGTTCAAGCAATCCCTGTGAGCATATTTGTCGGGAACTGGGTACCAAATTGGACTCATCCATTAAGACCAGTTGAGGTTGAGACTTGGTAAGGGGGAACCTGTATACTCTAATGGTTTGGGGGATCCAAGTACCACCCTACTAAGCATCATCTATTACAGGAGACTCAAATTGAGCTCCTCATTGTAAAAACTCTGCTTAAACACAAAATAAAAAAAAAAAAGGCCACCACTGAAAGTTGGACCAGGAGACGTAGCCTAGGAGGATTAGGTGAACTCCTTATTAAATTGTTGTGTCTTTTCATTTGCTTGTTGTGTTCTCTTATTGCTTTCCAATGCCTGTGTATTTCGCAATCTTATCGATCCGTTGCTTAAAATAACATAGGCATATCCCAACACATGAGTCTATAATACCTACATTAATTAATTGAGATCATAGATAAGTGATTTTCAGATCAGGAAGTGACGGGTGAAGTTATTTATTAGTTAAGGCAAGGAACTTGGAAGGCCACTATCAGGAGACCTGCAATCAAACATGATACAATATATGATATCTCTGATATATACATATGCCTGATAATACATTTGAATAGGAATCAAAATATAATACATGAAACCACAATATGGATGCAGCCATCTATCTGAAAAGGATCATGTATATGGATCCATAGCATGGATGCAACCATCTGTATGAAAAGGATCATGTATAAGGATCCACGGCATGGATGTTGACATCCATATGAAAAGGATCATGTATACAATCATAAGTACTCAATAACTCCGCGCAAACTGGATTTTAATAGATGAGATCCAGGGTCTTCATCTATATCTCGATCGAAGTACGAATCTAGCCATGTGAATAGATGTGTTGACGTCGAACATGGTAGAAACCACCTGATTACCGGTCAATAATGTAAACCCATAACAGACGCGATAGAAACCCCAAATAATGACGATGGCCCTCAAGGTACACTAGTACAATCTACAAGTGTGAATATGTGATCTGAATCCGAACACTTGTCGGATCATTTGATCGAAGGCCAATGATGTAAGCCTGTCATCAAACATGAATAATTTTCCATTAAGGCATGAAAACTCCAAGGTACTTAAAGGGCATTTCTAAATCAACTTCTTGGATAATGAGCTGAATTCAATAGGAAGTGATTCATTGAAGGAGGGCCATAATGTTTCCCACATCATCGACACGAAACATAGGATATCTCAAAATGATAACAATGATTTAGGATTTTTGCTAAGAGGGTCACATAGGTATAAGAGGTTTGACTTTGCAGATAGGACTTCTCTTGAACATATCAGCGACATGGCTCTGGAGTTCGACAACACTTGACTCAAAATGGAATCATAGGTCATGATGACAACAGGGGTGATTGAATCAGAGACAAATGGATTTCCCAAACCCAAGAAGGAAAGTGATGAAGAGAAGATATCCCAAACCTGACACAAGATGCAGATGAGTGTCATGTTCAAGGAGACATGTTGCCTTTACACAAAACACAGGACATGTTTACTTCCATTTTCCCCACTATCGCTAACGAGTACCTCTTTATTTTTAATCACAATCTTGAAGAGGATACCATATGCTTGTCAGATAAGTTCATCCTTTGGATGAATCCATCCTATTAATTTTAATGAGTCTAAGGAAGGAGAAACCCAGTCTCTCCATGGTGACAAGTCCTGCGTCATTTAAGTTTTACGAGTCCGACGAAAGGGTAACTCAACATCTTTTTCATGTTTAGAGAGTTTGAAAAAGAGGCAAAAAGTAAACTCCAAAGGTTCCTTTTTGTAGATAGTATCTTGAATCCGAAATAGGTAGAAAATAATATCCAAGAGAACCTCTTAGCCATGTATGACCAATGTATTCATTTTTCATACATAAGTCTATCTCAGTCCAGAAAAGGGTTAAACTTATAGTGAGTAGATGCATTTTCATTTACTTTTAGAAGTTTGAAAAGACAAGTGCTCGAGAATATTTTCATATTTTTGGAGTCTAAAAAGCATTGAAAGAGGACTCCACTTAGAGGAATGAGTAGTATAAAATGATAACATCTAGTTTCAGTCACGATGGAACTGCTCAAAATATGTAAAGTTCAAGAGGTTGGCTAATAAGACCACTCATCGAATATGTTCCTCATTCAAGGGTAAAACAACCAAGTGAAAGCGTATGATCGGCCAATGACATGGTGACGATGGAATGAAAAACCAAGGCTCATCTAGAAAAAATAGGTTGATAAAAATGGCAATCACAAGAGGTAAAGTGAGAATGGTTTTACTTTTACACAAGCTTGAAACATGGGAAACAATGCTTGAGTATACTTGAAGATGGTTTCATTTTTTCACAAGCTTGAAACATGAGAAAAAATTATGCTTGGATTTGGTTTCATTTTTACACAAGCTTGAAACAAAGATAACCTATGCTTGGGATTGGTTTCATTTTTACACAAGCTTGAAACGGAGACAAAACTATGCTTGAGATAAGTTTGCATTCCCTCGGCATAATGACTCAATTCAAGGTACATGCCCCCAAATGTTCATTTCATTCACCTAAGTAGACTATTGGTTACTAATAGATGGATGGAATGAAGGTTCACTTACGAGATCAAGTGAAAGACTCGACTGGGATTTTACAAGATCTAATTAAAGACTCAAATTGGAAGGGGATTTGTTTCATTTTTTAAACGAGCTTGACACATGAAAAGAACCATGCTCATGACACCTAGTTTCATTTTTTAAGGAGCTTGACACAAGAAAAGGAATTTTTCTTTGACAACTTGTTTCATTTTTTTACGAGCTTGACACAAGAAAAGAACCATGCTCATATGGAACTATTTCCTTTTTTAACGAGGTTGACATAGCAAAATAACTATCCTCATGGGGACCTATTTCATTTTTTAATGAGGTTGACATAGTAAAAGAAATATCCTCATATAGACCCATTTCATTTTTAATGAGGTTGACATAGTAAAATAACTATCCTCATGGGGACCTATTTCATTTTTTAACGAGGTTGACATAGCAAAAGAACTATCCTCATAAGGGCCTATTTCATTTTTTAACGAGGTTGACATAGTACAAGAACTATACTCATGGGCTTGATCATGAACTATAAGAGACCATGACTTCCAAGAGGTTCTCATCAGATGGGAGAACAACACTCTGGAAGGGATACATGTCAAGGGACTTAATGGAAATATTAGGGTCCAATGTCCCCAGTACATGATGCACTATATCACTGACTAGATAATTAGTTGACATGGGTGTGGAACAAGTGGCCACATAATTAATTTGTGGCAGGGAAGATACCACTTGCGTGTAAGGACCATTTAGGGAAGATGGTTGATTGGGAGTTGAATTAGGCCCAACGAATGACAATTGATCAATGGTCACAATTCTTCCATCATGCGGGAAACACAACACATGAAAGAGAGAAGAGACAAGAGATCCTCTAACATAAACATGGTCACGGCCAAGGAGTAGATTAATCTAAAGGGACTTGGAAAACCATCACATCAAGATAGATGGTTTTTCCTCCTAATGTAATGGGCAACTTAGGAAGGATCCCTAATGGTTGAATGGTTCCTTTGTTAAAAGCTAACAAATTCTGGGTAACGGGCACAAGCTACGGAGAACCTAAAGCTTGCCTAGAAGTGGAGGACATAATAATAACATACGCACCTTCATCTATAACTATGCTAGGTACAACCTTATTATAAGCCCGCATAGTGATCTGGAAGGGCACATAAGAAGGAAGACAATATCTTGCTAGTCGAATCGAACCAAAGGAGATGACCATACTACTTGGAGGGGGTTCCATGGGAATGGGAGAACTACCCTCTTGTGTTACAGGAACATGAGGATTTCCTCCCTGTATAATGGGAATAGGAGGATCGCCCCCTTGTACCATGGGAACAAGAGGATTTATCTCTAATTCTTTGGAATCTAAAGAAACCAGAAGAACTTGAGCGGTATGAACTTCACTCTCTACATGATAAACACGATCAACTGAAGGTGGAACCAAGTCAACCATTTTCTCAACCAATGCTTGGTCGGCAATAGACTCATGGGATTCACTTTTAGAGAGAGTGGGATTGACTAGGGATGAACTATGATTAATCACTTGATCAACTAGTGGAGGATTAGGGGAAAGCTTCTGATAACCAGTGGGAAGATGAGGTTGAGAAGTGGTAAGGTTATCCAACACTTTAGAGGATTTATCCATAAAAGGACTAAGGTGAATAGGATGATTCCCTTCACATAACCTACAGGGAAATTTGACTTTTCCCTTTTTCCCAAGGGTTTTACTGTCAGTAGTTGAAGGTTTATCGCCAACATGATTAGAGGTTGATGACAAAGGTCAATGTGAACTTGTGGACCACACTTATAATATCTTGGGAATACCAAGACATTCTCGAAGAAGGTGGTCAGCCTTACAAATCTTGCAAGGGAACGAGGTTGATTGGAAGGTTTCTCAACATCAATTGCATCAGTAGCATTGATTGGTTGGTTTCCCCCTTGCTTATTTTTCTTCTTCTTCTTATCCACCTGGTTACTAACTTTCATGTTTTCACCAGACGAAGAAGAAGAAGAGGAAGAAGACCAAATAGGCGAAGAAGGAAAAGGGTCAAATTAAGATTAACCAGAGGTGTATATGGTTCAGGTGGAAGAGAGCTCGATTAAGGAGTAGTTTAAACATTCAGAACCATAGGGGTCAAAAATAACCAAACCAAGAAACCAATGGTAAATCTCGGAAGGAACAACATTGCCATATAAGGAGCACCAATATTTCCAAAACAAGGAAAAGGACTAGGATTCCCGTCAGGGGGATTTCCTTGATTAGTAGACTCAGGAAATTTTTCCATTAGTATCAACCTAAGATTTACTAAGGATTATTTCCACAGGAAGGATGTTTTTCCACAGTCAATTAATTGATTTTAGAAATTAACAAAAGAAAATTAAAAAAAAGGGGTAAAACTAGGCAAAAGGGTTCACCAAGTATCCGTGAACTGCAAAATACCTCATGACGAACCAAGAAGTATGGCAAGCAATCTCTCTGAATGTTGTGTTCAGTGTATCATGTTTACAAGGCAGCCAACATGGTTTCTTGTGGATGGATAAAAACCTATAGGGGGCTCCCAATATATACACAACGGTACGTGGGAGTGATCCAAAACGGAGTTTGGATAGACTCCTAAGTCTAAGTGTTCCTCATTAAAGAAAATTAAATTCCAAGGAAGTTCCTGGAACTAGCCCCATTGCAGAGATCATCTCATTCTGAATCTACTACAATTTGAATGAGCCAATACTGACTTAGGATGCAAAAGTTACCATAAAATGAAGCTGCCTATATCGCTTGGAAAAAGGAGAAAAATCCCTTAAAAAGGGATCCTAAAAACCCTCTAAGTCTTCAAAATCCTCATAAATATTCAAAACTTGTGCAAAAGGAGAAGTTTTAGACTTGAAGGATAACACTATCGGAACCCAAAAACATGAAGAAAACCATGAAATCGAGCTTATCGGGGGCTTGAATAGTGTTTGAACAGGAGCTGTCGGATCTGGCCGATCAACAGTCCAGATCTGATCAGCATATCGCATCAGCGGTGACAGGTAGAGGCAATCAGAGGCATAACGTGCGATGGGACCGGGCCGATGTGATACCGCGATCACCGATATCAGCGGATCGCAATCGACGTTGGCATAAACCATACTATATGGGAAGGCCTCGGGCTTGTGCGATCAACGATTGTGACTTGTCGCATCGCAATATCGCATTGACACATTACAGAGGGGCGGTTATATGCTATATGTTATATATGCGATAGCGATGGCCAGACCCGACGACAATATGAACCGGATTTAATACATTTTGAAATCCGTCAAATGACTATTTTCTTTGTATTTTCAATTTTCGTTGGATAAACGAAATATGAAGGAAAAGTGCTCGACCCGATGAAACTGGACCCGAAAGGGTTCCGAAATGAAAACACATAATATTTGAAATCCTTCATAAGCCATTTTTTTTGCGATATTTGCACAGTTTAACGTATTTTTAAAATACAAAGGAACAAGGCTGAAGCAACTTGTGATAGTGATTGAGGATGGACCCGATAGGGAAATAGACCAAATTTAAGGACTTTTGAAGTCTAGATGAACAGTGTTTTTCTGTGAATTTTCCCGTGTTTTACAGCGTTATCTGTGTAAATAGGAAACAACTATTTATGAAGGATTTAAAGTGTCGGTGGCTTCTTCCATTGTGGAATAGGTGGAATCCATCCCTGAGGGCATTTAGCAATGATTTCTAATGCTCAAAGAAGGGATTTGAGTGGACTGTGGTAGGAAGACAAAGAGCCCAAAAGGGAAAACAAACAGACAACACCGATTTGGCTTAAAAGCCATAGAATGACAGTGGTTGGGTTGTTGATGGTTGCTGAGTTGTTGTTGGTTGATGTTGTTGATTATTAGGGGTTTTTTTGTTGAAAGTGAAGCCAAAGCAGAAAGCTAAGGCAAAAGAGGCAACGTAGAAGCAAAAGAGCAGCCAAGGGAGTCACTTGGAAGCCAAGTGAAAATCCAAGAAGGCTGTGAACTGATAGAGGGAAGAAAGAAGCCAGAGACGAAGAGCTAGAGCTAGAGCTTCCAGAGGCAGGGGATAACATGGTGTTTGAACCCACTATTTCAGTGTAAAACAACAGGAGTAGAGCCAAGATCTTGTAAAAAGGACTTATCTCATAATCCTAGAGAGCCTAGTTGAATTAACAAGAGCTCACGAAGACGTAGCCCAAGAGTTGTGGGTGAACTCCTAATTAAATTGTTGTTTTGTGTGTTTTGTTTATTGCTGCATTAGTATTTATTGTATGTATTTACATATCAGCATACACAATAGATTTTAAAGCACATAAACAACCAACTATAAATATAAGCATACACCTATAATTTCAAGCATTTCTTAATTTCGCATTGGTTAATCAATAAGACTTGGGAAAATTTAAAGCTTTGGAAGTGGGAGAGGTTCTTGTAAGTTAGACAAGAAGCCTAAGTGCCCCATTTTCAGATCAGGTGGTATCAGAGCTCAAGTTTGATTAACCACGCCTTTAAGAAGGTTATATCAGAATGCTTGATTGACAAAGCAAAGATTGCTTGTCTGAAAGGTGTTTGGACAGTCAAGGATTGATTGTTTAATTGATTGTATGATTTTTTGCAGACTGACTATTTTATGAGTTTGCAGAGGTGAAGGGAAAGCTATTGATAGCTCAATCCAGAAAGGACAAGAAGGAGAAGGGCTGAAGGCATTCTTCTATCCCAAGGGACCTCATAGCAGTCCTTGAAGCACAAGAGGTTTGTTGCAAAAGATTGCTTGAATAAAGCTCTTTGCTATTCCTGTTTGAAGTTTTTTGTTCATTGGCATAATGACAACTTCTTCAAGTGAGTCCTCAAATTCTCCTTTCTTCACAAAAGTCTTTGATGGAGACATGAAGCAAGACTTGTTCATCATGATGAATATGGTGAGAGAAATGTATGAGGATGGAAGGAAGAGCAACATACTTAGAGAGCAGTTGAATTCCATGGAGGAAGAGAAGCAGTTGCTTTCTAACAAATTGCAGAAAATGGAGAGGCAACTTCATATTGCAAATATGAACCTGAAGAGGATGCATGAGTTGGAGTCATAGCTCTTTGTTGCCCAAGAGGCCTTAGTCAAGTATCAACTTGAAGAAGAGGTAAGTCGTTCCAGTTTGTCTTCAAATTCTTCTAAGAATGCTTGTATTGGTTCTTTTTAAAAACATACTAAAGGCATAGGTTCCAAGCTAATGTCCAAGATGGGATATGAAGGAAAGGGCTTGGGAAAGAATGTACAAGGTATTTTTGAACCAATAATAGTTGAGGAAAGGCCTAAATATTTGGTCTTGGCTATGGAAAACCTTATGGACAAAGTTCCAAAGCTGCCATGAAGGCCATTGAAACAGTCCCAAGAAGGAGTTTCATTTCATGTCCTCTACCTTAGAAGTGTGAAGGTTATATCCAAGAGGAATGCAATGGCTTGAAACATCATTTGCATGATGCAGGTGTTCAGAAGCACACACTTGAACTAGAGAGTTGTGGAAACTTTGATGACCTTGAAGAGATTGATAGTGTTCCAAAGGAAGCTACTTCTTCACTTAATTCACCTCCTCATGAAGGCAATAAAGGTGAAAAAGGCAGGTATAAATCTGGTTTTAAACACATTCCTTTTGATTTTGCAAAGCATGGTAAATTTCCACATAAGCATGGGGAAAGAGTTGCATGTTCCTTTTGTGGTTTGGATAACCATGATGTTTCTAGATGTTGGAAGAGAATGGCCACATACAAGAAACTTTTGAAGGAAAAGAAGCAAGAAGCCAAGGGTCCATTCGACAAGGCAAATCATGCTATCAAGAGGATGCACGTGCAGTGCACTTGCTGCCATAAGCAAGGGCATCTTGCTGCAAAATGTTGGACACTGAATCCAGCAATGCTTCCACCAAAGCTGAAGAAAGTGGAAAGAGAAGATGGGAGAAATGGAAAGGAAGATTCCATGAGTGATATGTCTCAAAATGATTCAAATGTTGATGTTGATGTGCAAACAAAGGTAGTACCTTTGAAAGGGATTGGTAAGAAACGGTTAGATTTCTTATCCAATTAAGATTGCATGTCTATTAATGCATCTATTTGCATTTCTTTGCTAATGGAATGCAAGTTGCAAGTCTAACAAGATGGTGAATGGAAAAAGGTTGAGTAGGAGGCTCACTTTGTTGCTGCAACATTATATTTCATTTCAGCTTTGAAAGTACAGTGTGCTTAAGTGAAAGTTGAAGGATGAAATGCATGCATAAGCATGATGTGCATGAACGCAGGGATGTTGATGATTTCCTTATATTTAAACATGTATGTGTAATTAACTTACAGGGTTGATTTCTTTGACATGCATGTGATGCAATGTTCACTTGGGAGTAGTTAAGTTGGTCCCCTTGATGGAGATAGTGATGAAGTGTTTCATCTTTTGAAAAAGACTCCAAATGATCTTTTTCCACATGCTTGACTTGAAGGGTCATTTGTTTTAAAAGCATGTTTTGTGGGCTTGTTATCTAGTCCATCATTTGTATGCAGATGTAAGACATGGAGGTGTTCACAAGATGTGAAATATGTTCCTCTGTTGGAGCAGAAGTTCAGGCCATCCAATTGTTGTTTTATGTGTTTCTGTTGTTCTTAGCATTTGTTGTTGATAGCGGGTCAAACAGGTACAAATGAAAGTTTTTTGGAGCAGATATACTTCACATTTGTTTGAGCCACCTTGGATCAATGATCAAGGAAGAGAAGCTCAAACTACCTTCTATAACCTTTTCAGCAGGAGTTTTGCAGGAAGGCAAGGAGGAAGATAATTCTTCCCAGAAAGACCAGCCCATCCAAGAAGGGAAGGGGTCAGAAACTTTGGATCAGAGGCACTATGAAAAGGCAAGTGTAGTGAGGCTGAAAGAAGAGGGTGAGTCACTCTCATTTACTACTCATATCAGTGTATCAGTCTTTCAGATACCAAAAGTTCTTTTAGTGGGAAGGCGCGATCCAAAATGGAGTTTGGATAGACTCCTAAGTCTAAGTGTTCCTCACTGTGGAAAATGAAAGTCCAAGGAAGTTCTTGGAACTAGCCCCATTGCAGAGATCATCTCATTCTGAATCCACTACATTTTGAATGGGCCAAAACTGACTTAGGATGCATAAGTTACCATAAAATGAAGCTGCTTATATCCCTTGGAAAAAGGAGCAAAATCCCTTAAAAAGGGATCCTAAAAACCCTCTAAGTCTTAAAAATCCTCATAAATATTTAAAACTAGCTCAAAAGGAGAATTTTTAGACTTGAAGGATAACACTATTGGATCCCAAAAACATGAAGAAAACCATGAAATCAAGCTTATCGGAGGCTTGAACAGTGTTTGCACAGGAGCCGTCGAATTTGGCTAATCAAAGGTCCAGATCTTATCGGCATATCGCATCGGTAGTGACAAGCGAAGGCAATCAGAGGCATAATTTGGGATGGGACCGGGCCGATGTGATACTGCGATCGTCGATATCGGTGGATCGCAATTGGTGTTGGCATAAACCATAATATATGGGAAGGCCTCAGGCTTGTGCGATCTGCAATTGCAACTTGTCGCATCGCAATATCGCATCGATGCATTACAGAGGGGTGGTTATATGTTATATGTTATATATGCGATAGCGATGGCCGGACCCGACGACAATATGAACTTGATTTAATACATCTTGAAATCTGTCAAACGACGATTTTTTTTGTATTTATATTTTTTGTTGGATAAACAAAATACAAAGAAAAAGTGCCCGATCCGATGAAACCGGACCCGAATGGGTTCCGAAATGAAAACACATAATATTTGAAATTCATCATAATCCATTTTTTTTGCGATATTTGCATAGTTTAACGTATTTTTAAAATACAAAGGAACAAGACCGAAGCGACTTGCAATAGCAATTGAGGATAGACCCAATAGGGAAATAGACCTGATTTAAGGACTTTTGAAGTCTGGATGAATAGTTTTTTTCTGCGAATTTTCCCGTGTTTTACAGCGTTCTCTGTGTAAACAGGAAACCATTATTTCTGAAGGATTTAAAGCGTCGGTGGCTCCTTCCGTTGTGGAATAGGTGGCATCCATCCCCGAGGGCATTTAGCAATGATTACTAATGCACAGAGAAGGGATTTGAGCAGACTATGGTAGGAAGACAAAGAGCCTGAAAGGAAAAACAAACAGATAGTGCCAATTTGGCTTAAAAGCCACAGAACGACAAAGGCTAGGTTTTTTATGGCTGTTGAGTTGTTGTTGGTTGTTGTTGTTGATTATTGGGGGTTTTGTTTCTGAAAGTGAAGCCAAAGCAGGAAGCTGAGGCAAAAGAGGCAGCGTAGAAGCAAAAGAGCAGCCAAGGGAGTCACTTGGAAGCTAAGTGAAATGCCAAGAAGGCTGTGAACTAATAGAGGGCAGAAAGAATCCAGAGACGAAGAGCCAGAGCCAGAGCCAGAGTCGAAGAGCCAGAGTCAGAGCCAAAGAGCCAAAACTAAGAGCCAAGAACCAGAGCCAAGAGCCAGAGCTTCCAGAGCCAGGGGATAACATGGTGTCTAAACCCACTGTTTCGATGTAAAACAACAGGAGTTGAGTCAAGAGCTTGTAAAAAGGACTTATCCTATAATCCCAGAGAGCCTAGTTGAATTAACTAGAGCTCACAGAGACGTAGCCCAAGAGTTGTGGGTGAAATCCTAATTAAATTGTTGTTCTGTGTGTTTTGTTTATTGTTGCAATAGTATTTATTGTATGTATTTGCATATCATCATACACAACAGATTTTAAAGCACATAAACATCCAACAATAAATATAAACATACACCTATAATTTCAAGAATTTCTTAATTCCACATTGGTTAATAAATAAGACTTTGGAAAATTTAAAGCTTTGGAAGTGGGAAAGGTTCTTGTAAGTTAGACAAGAAGCCTAAGTGCCCCATTTTCAGATCAAGGAGTGCAGTTCGTAGTAGTGTTGTCTAATGCGTAATCGTTCGATGAGAGTGTTCCCATATACTTACCATGTGTGGAGCACCTCCAATATGCCTGAAAGCACTGGAGAACGGTCGTATACACTTTCATACGTGGAACGAGATTTCACACCTGGGATACAACACTGGAAAAAAATGATAGCTCCTACGTTTAACAATGCCCTCACACGTCTCTAGCCTATACCTCTAAATGTTTTCGTTAAGTTCCAAATGCTCCTTACGTTAATTGAGGTAAATTTTAAGTTTATCTTCAATTTATTTTCAGTTTTAAGGCTCAAAACGATGTCATCTGAACACCTATGATGCAACTATCAGGAGAAAAAGATTCTTTCCATTTTGATGAAAGATAATCTAGTAAGGGAAGAGATTCAAACAATTATGCAACAATGAAGAATGCAGCAAACAAAGCTTTCCTTACTAGATCTTTCACTTTCACTTCCCAAATGCAATGCCAAAAAGTAAAAATGTTTTTCACTTTTCCCAAGATGCACGTATATGAATTATGCTTCTTTTTTTTTGCTTTAAATGGTTTAGTGCAACTAATGCACCATTTATTTTTCAATTATTGAAAAATGTGATCTATTTCCAATAATTAATTCCAAAAAATAACTTTTCATGCAAGTGATTTAATGCAATTTTAACGAAAAGTAAATTTTTCGAAATGAAAATTGATTCAATGCAAAATTAATTCCTTTAATCAATGCAAAAGAGAAATCATTGTTTAATTAATAGAACAATCAATATTCTCAAGCACATAAGCAATAAACAAAGATCTCAATCAACTCAAAACTTGAAATAACTCAATCAAAATCTATTTTTTTACCATTTCAAGCAAGAGGCAATCTTTTTCATTCCACAAAGAAACCAGAAGCATACAAATAGAGACCGATGCAGATAAAGCAGAGAAGAGACCTTATAGACCAGGACACGCTAGAGTTTTCAGTAGAGATGCTAAAAATTCTGACATTCAAGGACCAACGCTACTTTATATAGAAAAATTCGTGTTGACAGGGTCATCAACGCTACTTTTCATAGAAAAACTTGTGCTAGCAGCACTGCGTTTCATAGCAAAACCTGTGTTGATCGTCAACGAGGGTAAACAATGGAAGACAAGGTTTTCAGCGTGACTGTACAAGGACTAACAGGGTTTTCATAGACAAGCTTATGGGAAGTAAAACATGCTTTGTATTAATGATTAAATCAAAGAGGGAAGCATACAATGAGTGCCTTGATGTTGAAGGCCTCGTTCAGGATGGTTCTAAGTCCAATCCAAACTTAACAAGATCTCCTTTCCTCTCTCACCAAAATGGCAACATCTAAGCACAATTGAGCAAAAGAATAGCAACGAGAAAGTGAAGAATGGATTTATAGTAAGGGAGAGGGAGTTAGATATCCACCAAAGGGGGAAGAAGGTCCTTATCACAAAGGATATCCCTAAAGGTAGGATCAAGGGCTCTAAATGGGAGTACTCAACCATATCTTCATCCAACAACTACCAGCTTGTCGTTCTCAAGGCTTCTAGTAAGAGAAGATTCTACTCCTTTTTTGAAGAAACTACCTGAAGAGGACCAGTGTGGATTTTCCTATCAAAATTCACGCTGCCAATGCTAGTCACTAGTTAGACAAAAGGTTACCAGCATGGATTTTCCTACTAAAAGTAGCATTGGTCTTGCAAATTAGGGTTCTTCACAATTTTTTCTAGAATTTCTTCAAGACATTATTTCTCCATCTCTTCAAGGATGTATTGAGCATATAATTCATGGTGAATGAGTTTACATATATTTTGTCGCTTTACGACTTTTGTGACAGCAGTGGCACAAAGGACAACACTCTGGATACAGAGTTGGGAATGTGAAAAAATGTTGTGTAACACTCGACACATAAGGTTATACGTGCATGCTACATATGGTGAATGATTCCATCATACCCCATATCATGGCACCAATATAATAATGTTCCCATATTTAATTTATCGTGGGTTTGGCTCCCACTTAGTCCAACAGTGAGGTGCAATGTGACCCCCCCACCTCTGCAATATCACAAGAGGGGTTTGTGTTCCTAGTTCTAGAACACGATTCCACCATCTTCATTTGATGGCCTCCATTCTCATGACATCACCCTGAATAATATGTCGACATAGGTTTAGTGCGGACACCCCCCCCCCATTGACATCAGGGGGGGCGCATTTCATATGCGTCGTCTGATAAAAATCCTATCGCAATCATTGATCAACACCAATGTCAAGGGTCACAACCCCCTCGTCCTAACTATCTTAGGCTCCTGACTACCTGCAAAGTGTCGATCTATCGGACTCCCGACTTGGGGTGAAATAATGTTGACATCACTTCAACCAGATGGCCTCCTCTATCAGTGCCATGCGTCATCAATTTTTGCCTTATTTATGCCTACCAAAGACTAAATATGGATGCCACGTGTCACACCTACATGGAACCACGTCACCCTCTAGTCCAAGTAATTATTTCATGTAACCTAGGTCCCATTGTGGGTTCTGGCACTATTCCAAATTTCTTCTAGGCCTTGACCTACCCGAGCTAGCCGACTACCCTGATCCTCGACCTACTCGGCCACAACTCATAGTTAGTGTCAGGCCAGGGTAACTCCAGAATGAGCGGGAGAAAAACTGATCTATTATTCATTAGCTAACACACATTTATATACACAAACATGACGGATCAGTTCATCTTCTTGATGACTGTCCAGTTCACCCGTCCGTTTCGGATTAGGTGTCAACATTCCCCCCCTTAATCTGAAGGGATGTTGGTGAGTCCAAGCATCATTCTGAATCTTTCAAGCTTTTCTCTTCCAAGTGCTTTGGTGAAGATGTTTGCAACTTGCTCATTTGTGGAACAATGGCGGAGATGGATTGTTTTGGCCTCAACATGATGTCGGATCAAATGATATTTAGTATTGATATGCTTTGTACGATCATGAAACTTTGGATTCTTGGCCAACTTTATTGCAGAGGTGTTGTCAATCATGAGTGGAGTTGATTGTACTTGTTTCACCTGCAAATCTTCAAGAATTTTTCTGAGCCACACAATTTCTTTTGTTGCTTCAGCTGCTGCCACGTATTCTGCTTCTGTTGTGGAATCTGCTGGAACTGATTGTTGCGTGATCTCCAAGAGACAGCTCCTGATCCAAGACTCATAGCATATCCTGAAGTAGATACTCTAGTTTCTTTGTCTCCATCGAAGTCTGAATCAGAGTATCCAATCAAGCTGAAGTCGTCTACCTGTGTATACTTGATTCCAAGGTCTTGAGTTCCCTTCAAGTACCTTAGAACTCTTTTTGCAGCAGACCAATGTCCCTCACAAGGCTTGTGCATAAACCGAGAGGATTCCAACAGCAAATGAAATGTCTTGTCTGGTAGTAGTGAGGTAGATGAGACTTCCTACAAGCTGTCTATACTTTGTTGCATCCTCAAATTCCCTTTCCTTCAATAGATGTGAGCTTTAAGTTTTGTTCCATTGGAGTAGAAAGAGGATTGCACTCTGTCATGCCAAATCTGTTTAACAAATCTCCAATGTATTTCTTTTGAGAAATAAATATGGATTTTGGATGTTGGGTTACTTCAATGCCAAGATAGTAATGAACATAGCCCAAATCAGTCATTTCAAAACTTTTTCCTAATTCTTTCTTTATGGATGCAATATAACTTTCATTATTCCCTGTCATTAAAGATCATCTACATATACCACAAGATATACAACTGTTTTGCCAACTTTCTTGACAAATAAAGTTGCATCATCAAGATCAAAATGATTGAAGTTGAGTTTCAGAAGATGCTCAGTTAGCTTTTTATACCAGGCTCGTGGTGCTTGTTTGAGGCCATACAAGGACTTCACAAGTTTGCATACTTTATGTTCATGTCCTTTCGCAGCAAATCCTTCAGGCTGGGACATAAAAACATTCTCTTTTAGATCTCCATTCAAGAAGGCAGTTTTTACATCCATTTGATGGACTTTCCAACCGTTCTGAGCTGCTAGTGAAAAGAGTGTCCGGATGGTGGCCCATTTTGCTGTGGGGGAAAAAGTTTCCTCATAATCGACCCCTTCGTTCTGTGCAAAAACTTTTGCCACAAGCCTAGCTTTGTGCTTGTCAAGTGAGCCATCAACTTTGTACTTGTTCTTGTAGACCCACTTGTAGCCAATTGGTTTGGTTCCAAATGGAGGATCAACCAGCTTCCAAG